>SDVV010007418.1:0-17799 GCA_016164225.1 Gammarus roeselii
TATTGATCTCTGTAATATGAGTCGTTGTCATTAACATGAATAAACGCAGCATTAATATTCATTGCTGTTCCGGTCTATGAGAATGAAGTGCCATCGAAGGACATTCAATTGTTTGTATTATGAAAAAATGTGATGCAGGTATACATTTATCTTGTGTATGAAACATTACAAGCTATCATGATGTATTGTTGAAAGTTGTCCCAGCTGAATTTCATTAGAATGAATCGTTCGAAGAAAATTAAGATATAAGTAAGTTGAATAATTGAAATTAATAATATCATACGACTAGTTGAGCAAATCCACACTCAATTTTCTATATTTTAAAATAATTGTAATCCTGTAAAAAAAATTGACCATGCAAAAATATACGAGTTCAAATCATTATGTTTAAAACTAGATTTTCTGTGCCCAGCCTCTAGGTTCCCAATGAAATAGTTTCCTGTGTATTATAAATTATTTCAACCTATTCATGCAGTGAAAACTTTCCACTTTATTGGCGATATCTTTGACAACCGTTTGCCCAAAACGTTCTAAATGTTTCACTGCATCACTATGTTGCATATGTCAACAACGAAATAAAACATAGATAAAGATCTTGCCTTCTGAAATCGATATGATTGACCTGATTTTCTAGAAGATTACGTTTGGAATTGCATATCAATTAGACATTGAAGCGGCATTTAAGTATATGAGACTGGAATACCCGCCGTATGACTACAGGCCACAGAAATCGGAATACCCGCCATATGACTACAGGCCACAGAGACCGGAATACCCGCCATATGACTACAGGCCAGAGACCGGAATACCCGCCATATGACTACAGGCCAGAGACCGGCATACCCGCCATATGACTACAGGTCACAGAGACTGGCATACCCGCCATATGACTACAGGTCACAGAGACTGGCATACCCGTCATAAGACTACAGGCCACTGAGACCGGCATACCCGCCATATGACTACAGGTCACAGAGACTGGCATACCCGCCATATGACTACAGGCCACTGAGACCGGCATACCCGCCATATGACTACAGGCCACTGAGACCGGCATACCCGCCATATGACTACAGGTCACAGAGACCTGCCGAGCTTAGTCCAATTTCGTAATAGCAGGGGCTTCTAAAAATGCGCTAAAGCGCAACGCTTCTATCACGATCAGTCGGCCCACGCACTAAACTGAATTCCTCCTAATCAGCACCACGGAACTACAATGACACCAGCCTCTATCAAAGTAGAGCAGTTGTATGTACTACTTTCCTTACAAAACTATTGCTCGTCTATACTGACTAGTTCATTATAACAATCAATGATTCACAGCATGAGAGGCGCAACACATTGTTAAAGTCACAACTATTGGAGGAGCCAGGGTCTGTCAACATATTTTTCCTTTCACCACTCATGCAGCTTATCAATATCGAACTGCTTCAGGTTGAAAATTATAAGCTGGCTAGAAATTCATTTTACTGTCTTGCTATGGAAGAATTCTCACCCGCCTCGCGTTCTGACGGTCGCATTTGTTAATCGCAAGTGTTACGTTGCTCATGTTTTTTAAATTTTATATACTGCAGCTGATCTAGATATTTGAATTAAACGCTACACCTCTCAAGGTGCATCGGGGATCCGTTATTTCATACACTATGGACGTTCTTATTTTGTCCTTCGTAATTTCTGCTTGATCAGGATACCAGCCGGTTGTAGATCCCGTTTGGCGTCTTGGTGTTGTGGGACTGAAACCGCCTCTCGGTTTGACGGTTTTATGTAGCCGTCCAGCGAGTGAGCCTACAAGCGTTGGGCGTGTCATCCACAAAGATTACCTGCTTGCAGTGGCGACGTCTGGGACTCAAACAGTTAGAAAGTCCCTAAACTCACCGGGTTTACGCCGTCGTTGCATAGCTGCGATTTGGACGGGGCTTGTACGCTGCTCTGGCCTCTTGCCCACCACAAAAACAACATATAGCAAAGCAGCAAGTGGAAGATAACAAATACCGGCGTTCTTCTCCCTTCTCCTTCTCCAAGTCGATAATATAGGATCCAACCCTGGTTCCAACGCTTACCCATGCCCAACATGCGCTGCAACTCAGTCCGATGAGGGGCATAGAAACCATACACAAAACAGTGCTCTGGTGCTCACAACGACAGAAATACACCACGTGGGTGACAATGTAACAATTACCACCCATCCAACAACATCAATACATAAATCAACAATAGCACTCTTCCCCCGCAACAGCGCCCGGAATCCTTGATCACCTCCAGTGAGTCCGGCGGCTCCGGCAGCGGCTCCTCGACCCGCAACGTAACCTGTGTCACCAATAGCTTCCAGTGCTACACCCTCATAACATTTCCCTCACACTCAAACTCACCAACCACACCTACACCTCGTGCAACAACACAACAACCCCAACCAATATCCGACCCATGAACATGTAGCAAACTTGATCACAAACAACATCTTTCAGATCCAAATGCAACTCATAAAATTTTGCCCGCAACACCACATTTGCATAGCTTTACTCTGAAAACTAAACTCAAAGAAGAATGCATGCTAGCAAAGTTTCCAAGATACACAATCCTACGTCACGACCGTCCCATCAACGCCGGCGGTACACTCGTACATAGAACGCTTCACTTAACGAACACAATTTCACAACACACTCTAGCGCAACTACAATTGGACAAAACACTCAAATGGAATTCATCACGTTCCAAGTCCACAGGAAACAATACAATCTATTTGACGTATACATCCCTGTATCCAGATCATGCAAACCCAACACACCTCACCTATACTACCTCAACATCAACACTAACACTTCTGCTCTGGGTGACTACACCGGATACGATAACTCCTGCTTACCAGACAAAATACTGATCGAAGAGCAAATGTCTTCATTGACTGACTAGACATACTGATCATGTCACATAATCCAGCCACACTTCTCTCAAATCATTGAGCCCAAAGACACAACAGACCTCTCATGACGTCGCATTTTGATCTTTTAATCACACTCTAAACTGTATATGGTCAGTCCACCATGATCTGTCCTATGAGATCCTCATAGTAGTTATCAATTATCAACTCAGATCTCAATTCCAAAGCAAGCACCCACATATTCTCGCAACCACCAGACAGCAGGACGAGACGAATACACTGCGCCAGGAGGAGGCACTCAACACGACTTCGACAACGCACAGTACACATCTCGAACAGCTTATATGGAAAGTGGTCTATGATGTTCCCGGCCCTTTGCACTTAGACCACTTTCCATATTAGCTCTTCTATTATTGCTGCCCCAAAAACACTTCTACACTAAACTCAAATATGTAGACAAATATGGAATACACACCAGTCATGTACGAGTTTTCAAACAAAACTTTTTACCCTAATTAGGCGCATAATTCAACAAGGCAACCACCTCCGTAATTTTCCGTCTACCGAAGACAGAATCATATAGATTCCCACACAAACCAGGTAGTCACACTTGAGTCAATCCAACCACCCATGGCTCACACCACACAACCGAATAACAGAAAGCATGTTTACTTAAAAAATAACACATACACTTGCTACCTACCACATCGTACGACAATTCGCTGTTAACATAGCTGTCATCAGCCAGGCTAGCAATTCCTCTGCAGCGGGCTCTGACGGCATATCAAACGCTCATCTAAACCCCTAGGTCCACCGGCCGTCAGACCTTTCACAGACATCTTAAACTTCTTCATTCGTAGTCATCCTGCAATTCAATAAAGCCTTCCCAGAATCAGAAACTAAGTTATTTTTCTTCTCCCAAATACCAATATCCGACTCACCGTTACACAACACGGTTTCGAAACACAACACTCCTCAATAATCTGCTCATTAACCTCACACAAACCATCTACGTAGGCCTACACGAAAATAGCTAGCCCCACGTACCCTATTACAAGCCATTGGCATTAGTAGAGCCTTCGACAAAGTTCCAGAACACGTCCGCGAAAATAAGATACTCAACACACATTCATTAAATCTACAAGAAGTGGCTTGCAATTTCTTCTCCGACAGACATGCTTTTGAGTTTTTGATAACAAGCTATCACGAATTCGGCAACCTTCCAATGGTGTTTCCCAGTTCTCTGCCCTTTCCCGTTCATTCATCAACGTCTTCTTGTTTGACCTGTCCGCACCAGCACAATCCATCGCCTACATCAGCTCAGGAGCGGGGTATTTTTCTATCGTTTCCCAACCCTCAAATACGAGATTACAGCAGCACAACTCCAGGAATATCTGAACTCAATGGCAGTCTGGCTGCAGGAAAACAAAATGAACGAATTCACAGTTATGTTATCCGTAATATTCGTATCAACAAACACCTTCTGCACTGCATCCACCCTTAGGTAACGCTCAGAAGCATTCCCATACCGCAGTCCCAACTCCACGATCCTTGGGGTGACCAATGACACAGGAGGGACGTTCAAATCTCACATAAAGAAAAACACACCTAAAGAAGAACAATTCATCAAACCTATAATTTTTACGCAAACACTTCTTGGTTCTCTGACCTTGCTCTCACACTTATTTACTCTCTACAAAGAATACAGAACACAGCCTTAGGCAAGCAACAAGCTGTAGAGAGACCGCTTCTATGACCAAGGTCCTTCTTTACCAAGATTGTGGACCCGGTTCATCACTACTGAACCCACGTCATACCCCCCAAAATATACAAAACACACTGGCAGCACACTTCGGCTCCCTTTACATCACTGTTCCTCAGACAACACATCTCTGCATAACATATTCAAGCTCTTTATAGTGTCTCCCACTGGAGAGGAACGTGAAGGAGTTGGGAGGGGGCCCTGGGGTGACCTATCTCGCCTGTTGAGGCTGAGGTACGGACATCACTTGGCTCCACAGTTATACCATCATTGATTCGGAAACGCTTCTTCCATTTCGCTCATGCGCGCGTGCTCGATACGGTCGAACGCGCCATAGCGTCGTGCCTCGTCATCGAACCCCCCGCCACGTCAATAATGATATCATGTCGGTAAGTGATTGATGGCAGCGATGGCAAGACACAATCAATTATCCCAGGGGTGTGGGTCAATTATAAAGACCTGCACCGACCGTTGGTGCTATGCAAACACCACAAGAACGGTCGCGGGTTTGAATAACGGTGAGAATGAAGATATTTCCACAGTGCTCGGTGTAATCCTCCCAATATACGAGGCTCATCATTATCACCAAACTTCATACTGAATAAAAATTATGAAAAACCAGCTTCCAGATAAGATTTTATTGTAATTGATTAGATTGGTCCAAATCATCAGTAGATTTTTTTATGGAATGACTAAGAATAATTATGGAATATATACGTTATGCTGGCAATGTTAGATTTACATATAGTTTACCTCCCCGACTAGTTTTATTGTCCCATGCTGTGTTACCTTTACACATGTAGTCTATTAAAGTTGTGTCTTCTCTAACATTTATCCGGTGAAACTTTTAATTCATAGAAACAGCCTGGCCTGGGAGAGCGATTAAAAAGTTTGCTAAGCGACATTTATATAAACGTGCCTCTGGCATGGCTCAATGAATGTGTATATAGGTTCTTTCTTTTGAACACAATATTGATCAATTAACCAGATCTGGTCGAGGATGTTTTTCACTATGATGGCCACTGAAATCATGAACGTAATTTAACTTAGGGAGCCCTGCCTTTGAGCTAAGAAATATTTCCTCAACCACGCTTCGACAGAACTTCATAACCGCACACTCTCGCATCATCTAAAAACATAACTGCACATTGTCGATACCGCTCACGGGCATAACCGAATACCTTCATGTGCTCAGTAATTGTTAGTGTAGCTGCCTGTGCTCAAAACTTTTAATTCCAAGAAACAGGATAACTTTTGAAAGCGATTAAAGTGTTAGCTCCGCTATACTTTTCAAAGAGCCATTCTGTATCGCAAAATGAATACGAAACAAGGTTCCTTCTTCCGGGCACACCATCGATCGGCTGACTAGATGTTGGTGTGGCCAGCTCACTGATGCTTATTTCTTCTGCAATTAACGAGTGTAAGTGTAAATTCAGTTGTTGTACAGTCGAGTGACTTTATCATGGTTATTTATTTTTCAGTTAACTCATACAAAGTATCAGAAAATGGTAGGTTTGCTTGGTAGGGTAAGTTATTTTGAGTGATGTTGAATCATATAAAATTACTTTGTGATTGGTTAGATTTTAATGTCTAGTTTTCACTAGCTACTACGAACATCGACGTCTCCTCTCCTCTCCTCCCTGGTTCCATGCCTGGTCCAGGGCCAGTCTACGAACATCGACGTCTCCCCTTCTCTCCTCCCTGGTTCCATGCCTGGTCTAGGGCCAGTCTGTATGCATTCGAGTTCACTCACGTTTTTTTGCCATTGAATACATTTGAATTTATAGCAATTACTAACATATTTATTTGAATTTATAGTAATTACTAAAATAGTTTTCAAGCAACTTTGTTCGTAGCCACCGACATGTTGGAATACGAATACAAAATTATGTTGCGGTTCGGATGTTCAACATCACCTGTCATCATTAACGCCAATAGTATTTATTCTCTGCCCCCACAAAAAAAAAAAACGAGTAATGAATAGTGTTAGCTAGTAGGGTGAAAGTAAATTAGGTAAGGCAAAGTTAGAATAAGTTAGTTTCGGTGTAAGTCAAGCTGAAACAAGCTCTAATCTCTTTCGTATAGAAAACTGTTATGTACCATTGTCCTTAGTTAACTTTGAGTGTAGGTCAAGTAGGATTTACTGGATTAACTAAGTCATGCCTTCCAAAATGATATCCAACAAATATATCCATGCTTGAATAAAGTTATATAGTTAAATCGGCCTATCTGGTGCATAAAAAAAGTATGCACATTTTAATTATTCTATCGGCAAAAAACAGCTGTTTCTTCGTGAAATACATTTAATTATTTTTGTTAGAGGAGGAGTTAACGACCATTCACACCACTCATTTTCATTGAATATCTTCCGGATCAAATTCAAATCATCTCAACAATCTAAACATCTGTATGCTAAACTGTTGCGCAGATAGTCAATATTGGCCCATTACCGGTCTCAGTTCCTGGTAATGACTTGTTTATTCCAAAATACTATCTTATTGAGTGCAATTATTAGCTATTTCAATGAAAATGATGAAAGCAATGATGAGGAATCGGCAACCATCTAATTCCTCTAATGAATTATTAGCTGGAATTAATGTATGTTATACAATATGCAATGCAGACTTATTTCCAGGACGGAAAATATTTCCCACCCACAAACTTTAACCAGTTCATAAAAATTACTGTAAACACCTTTATTAACAGCACAAATTTTGAAGTATTTCATACGCCTGTTGTGAGGTACAATGATGGCAAGACATTTTATCTAATTGCTGGACATTCGCCGTACTCTGCGTGAGTCAAAGTAAATATGAACAAATGATGGTTTATTCAGGTATTCAGTGCTTTGTAGTTGATACGCAATATGAAATATAACGTTGAGAGAGTTCAATGTTTGTGAGCCTTATTTTTGACCTGACGATGCGGCCGAGAGCTATGTGCGATTAGAAGCGGATTGAAATCTATTCAAAGTAGAAAAATGATTCGGCGAAAGTAGGACCTCGCGATATGACGTTTGAAATACATTTCGTCTTGTTGATCTGTCTGAAAAATATTGAGCTATGAAATCCTGACTCAATTGTACATTTTTGTTGTCTAGCGGAAATAGCACATTGGCATTATTCACTTATCCTACATATTTTACTACGAATATTCTATATAGGGATAGCATATCGACCTTATATAAAAGAACTGTTTCGGTGGTCACAGTATTAGATTTTACGTTCGGTAGTTGTTGCCATTGTTTGTATAATAATCTCGGTGTTATTATATGCCCGTCTATTGTTTATTTCTCTTACCTGTGATGTCCTATTCAATTAACCTGATTCGATTACTCCTACGCTCATCTACTAGGAGTGATGTAGGGGATAATTTTAGGAACGTCAATCAGAAAGAAAGAGTGCCATACCGTGTAATAATCTACTTGGATCGAAATGAACGCAGAGAAGTAAACAATAAGGCATAAAATAAATACTATCAAAATTGTAGAGCAGCTGTGAGATGGATGAAAGAGTAAATTAAATACTGGTAGCAAACCACGTAGATTTATTTGGAAATTTTCTCAATCCCGTATAATATTTTCCATAATAATGAGCTGAATTGGCCTACTCTGTTTTTCATTTCAAGTTGATGTAACGAACGTGATTGCAAATAGTTTGATAATGAAGGAATAGAAACCAATCTGAACGATTTTTTTCAATTATATCTCTGAAATAAAATAAGCTTTTGATGACATTATCACACCCGGATCAGACGACATCCCAGTTATTCGACTGAGACAATGCAGAGAGGTAATGCTAAATACAATGTAAATGTTGCGGCTACCATATTTCACTTATTTTGATGTCCCGCATTCAATGAAACATGCTGTCATATTCCATCTCGCGAAACCCCAATCAATCAAGTGATCGACAAGCAAGGATGCACAACCACATTAGTCGTTTAATCTAATTTCTAGGAAGACATGATTGCAGTTGTTCCACTTTGCTTCTTAGCAGTTCAATTTACCGCCCAATTTATTTGGCATCATCCGTAGTCAAAATATTCAAAGGCGTAATGACATGACAAATTCCTTGGGAAAAGATGAACAGCCTTACTTTAGGCAATAGGGTTACAAAAAATCACTGTCAAAATTAATTTCATGAGAAACTAATTATTTTTCTGTCAAACTGGGAACCCGGTGGTAACAATCCTTAATCAAGGGATCCAACTTTACCCATGAGAACTTTAGAACGTCATCATAGGTTTGTCCTGCTTCATGAAGTAAGTTTGTGATCATTTGATAAAATGTCGAATAATTTAAACAAACTTGATGTTGCATGCCGGAGCAATGAAACTTAAAATGTTTCAGCTTAACAGGTGTTGGTCGTGCGTCCCTCAGACTGTGAACTATGTTCTTGCCCTCAAGTCTCCGGGCCATATATAGAAGAGGGACAATTCTTTTTCATAATTGGACGTATTTTAATGAGCTTCTGCTAGAGAAGGTTAACATTTTGTTGTTGTATTAATTACTGTGAAGCTCAGTTTGATGTGTTTTAATGAAGATGCGTGCACTGCTGCAAGATGCAATCCTGTTGCATACGTGTTATTTCGGTAAGTGTTTTCTGTTCTGTTGATGTACACCAATATTAGTGTGATCAAAGTGAGTTTCGAATAGATAATACCCAAAATATTGATAATGATATAAGTCAGAAGATTGATGTTTTTTTCCCCGATTCAAATTAACGTGGCAAATTTGATCACTCACTCATTCCAGATGGAATTGAGTTAATATTTATTGACATATCTATAAATGCATTTATGCTGTTCACTTCTGGTTTACTTCGACAAGCCTTCAGTGTCTAGCTTGATGAGTTTGTCTATCCAATTCCCCACAGCCTTGTCCCTGCCTAACCAAAATGTTAGCTTCTCCTCCCACCATTGTCCTTGTATTCAACGGCCAACTTCAGTTCCCAACATCAGAGCTGAATAATTCATGCGTCCACTTTATTGTCCTTCACATCAGACGGAGCAGGGGTGTCAGGATCGGGGATAACAACATTTTAAACAGTCCTTGCATTCTCATTCACAGCATACGACACGGGAGTGGAAGAATCAGAGATAGAAATCATGTTCATCAGTTTTCGAATGATCCTTCACGCCAGAATGCGCGGGATCGGTAGAAATTTAGATAAATTTATGTTCAACAGTTTTGAATGGTCCTTCACACCAGAATACGCAGGCAGGAGTAGCAGGATCAGGAATATAAATCACATTCAACAGTTTTCAAGTGGTTTTCACACCAGTGGGCGCGGGTATCAGAGATGGCAGTCATGTTTCATCACGTCTGGTCGGGCCCTGTAAATATGCCCTCTATTTTGGGTAGTGCTTTGGATATTCCGTCTGCTGATTGTAGGTATTTGGTTAAGTGGGATAATATTCTATTTGATTTTTTATTATTCATCAATTGATAGATTCAGTTTGATTCTGTTGATTGATACAGTCAACTCATACAGTCAGATAATTTCATTTTGTGAGGGATCCTACTAACGTAAATATTGGCGTTTACGAATAAAGTTTGTAGGAAGAAAAATACAAAATTCTCATTCCAATGTTTAATATATAATGAACACGCCGTCCGACATTTCATTTTGGGGATAAAATTATATAATTTTTCGTCGACTCTGTGTTTATTGGTAGATGACAATAATATTTTTTCATTTTTTAGTCTGGATACATTGCAATAAATCGACATAAAAAAACAGCGTCCGCCTTTAGAACACACAAGCTGAATGTTCAACTTTGTCGTTCAGGATGACCTATATGCTGATAAACGTTCAGGATGACCTATATGCTGATCATCGTTTAGGATGACCTATATGCTGATCATCGTTCAAGATGACCTGTATGCTGATCATCGTTCAGGATGACCTATATGCTGATCATCGTTCAAGATGACCTGTATGCTGATCATCGTTCAGAATGACCTGTATGCTGATCTTCGTTCAGGATAACCTGTATGCTGATCATTGTTCAGGATGGCCTGTATGCTGATCATCGTTCAGGATGACCTGTATGCTGATCATCGTTCAGAATGACCTGTATGCTGATCATCGTTCAGGATGACTTGTATGTTGATCATCGTTCAGGATGACCTATATGCTGATCATCGGTTCAAGATCACCTGTATGCTGATCATCGTTCAGGATGACCTGTATGCTGATCATCGTTCAGGATGACCTGCATGCTGATCATCGTTCAGGATGACCTGTATGCTGATCATCGTTCAAGATGGCCTGTATGCTGATCATCGTTCAGGATGACCTGCATACTGATCATCGTTCAGGATGACCTGTATGCTGATCATCGTTCAGGATGACCTGTATGCTGATCCTGCCTGTTGCCATATATTCATGCGAATAGCGTGTTATTTCTGCTTGGGGACAAAGGACCTTGGTAATTTTCACCATCATTATTTCCTTAGGCTGGTTGAATCGCCATTACTGAAAAGTTCGTTAAATAGTGTATTACAAAAGTTTCGAATAACCAAAACTCTATCAGTAATAGAGTTTTGGTTATTCTAGTTTTAGTTCATATAATGGAATAAAGTTCAGAAATTGTAATGAACATTTCATTGTGTTCCAGAGAACAATCTCTTAGTCTACTTAATTAATTATCGATTATGATGTTAGGTTTGCGCTTATGAATTCGACGGCCATATCGTGCAATGGAGAATAGTGGTCAAGCCTTTGAGCGCTTCCTATAGTTAGGACAACATATAATTGTTCCGTTGCCGCCTAGCTAATTAACCAACCGTCTCCGATTGTTCTGATGGAATTCAGATTTTTGTGGAAGCTGAGTTATTGCTATTTGTGGCCTCAATATGTTAAAAGGGGTTGATATCAAATGAGACGAGCACAGCAAAGGCGGTGTTGTGTTGTGGGTGATTATTTGTATTTTTTTCCGTCATGAATCATCTTGTGGTAAAGAGTTTTCTAAGAATATTTTGTGAAAAAGCTATTAAGATTTGTTTTTTGGTAACGCTTTTAGAATGTCAAAGTTGGAGATGTGTGTGGTATGTATCGCGTCAAAGTTGGAGATGTGTGTGGTATGTATCGCGTTAATCTTGTATTGAAATGGATTAAATGAACTAGTATTCTAAAGCTGCTTGGTTTTGTTATACTAAACGTTAGTGCTATGATTGTAGCGCCTTACTAGCATGAGCGACGATGTTATGCGTCAATTGTTTAGACCATTGAACGTGTTAATTGTGTGATTGATCGTTTACATCAATTTGTTCAATTGAAGAGTGACAATGGTGATCAATGCATTCAAATTGACAGGCAAAAGCCCCTGAATGGAGGGATTCTCCACATCAAGCGTGGTCCAGGTGTTCCTATTGAAAGTTTTATTCGTCACGATTCCACGTTGTCGTTGGAGGGTAGCCCCTCTCCGACTCCGACTCCAGGGACGGCTTTCTATCTGCTCTGAAGCAGGTTGGATTCATTCATGTTCTTCTTCAGATTATTTCAACAGACCGCTACGCATTATTGTTGATTTTGAACTATGAACTAAACACACGACATTAGACTGACGAACGACATTAGACTAACGAACGACATTAGACTAACGAACAACATTAAACTAACGAACGACATTAAACTAACGAACGACATTAAACTAACGAACAACATTAAACTAACGAACGACATTAAACTAACGAACGACATTCAACTAACGAACGACATTAGACTAACGTACGACATTAAACTAACGAACGACATTAAACTAACGAACAACATTAAACTAACGAACGACATTAAACTAACGAACGACATTAAACTAACGAACGACATTAAACTAACGAACGACATTAGACTAACGAACAACATTAGACTAACGAACGACATTAAACTAACGAACGACATTAAACTAACGAACGACATTAGACTAACGAACCACATTACACTAACGAACGACATTAAACTAACGAACGACATTAAACTAACGAACGGCATTAAACTAACGAACAACATTAAACTAACGGACGACATTAAACTAACGAACAACATTAAACTAGCGAACGACATTAAACTAACGAACGACATTAAACTAACGAACGACATTAAACTAACGAACGACATTAAACTAACGAACAACATTAAACTAACGAACGACATTAAACTAACGAACGACATTAAACTAACGAACAACATTAAACTAACGAACGACATTAAACTAACGAACATGGTCGCTTCATGAAACCTTAGTAGTCAAATAGGACCATCCAGACACCAAACGTCGAAGACTCGCTAGCATGAAGAGTGCTTTAGACGTGTGGAATTTTAATACATTACCCGGAATTCCTCATGCATGAAATCCATAAGAACATTGTCCGGCAGTCCTCACAACGGAACTCAATACAATATTTGCCTCCACATTTTTCACTGCTCCTCTAGCAGTTCGACAGCACAGTAATTGCTGTTTTAAGATTGACATTCATAAACAAGAGTTATAAAGCCTTCTTTATTGTTCATTATGCCTATGACGTATGCAAACAATCATAGCTGTTTCAAAATCTTACTCTTCTGGCAGTACTCCAATTTCTTCTGTGTTGCCGACTGCTCGCTAAAACAACTTTGTGACAATGTTTTGCTTTTATAATAGAGTCGCATTCATTTGGCATGCAGCGCTGCACAAAAGACGTGCGTGTGAGAACAAACACCAGCAATTCCATCAAAAAGCGGGATAGGGGGAAAACTCGGGGGCTTTAGTGCACATTACACTCTGTCTGGCAGCACAGCGGGTTTTATGACAGCGATAAATACACGATTAATGCTTACAATTTAGATCCGTATCCTAACGCTAAGAAAACTTTCGGTTTCCTATTGTGTTGCCTTTTAAATTATTTTGTTGTTTGTTGCATTCGGAGCTTTTTACTGTTCATTCAGGCATGACTGAATGAACATGTTTATTTTAAACGTGTATCGTGCATTTAAAAGTCCATACGTTAGGGGAGTATTCGTACATTTTTTCTACATTCATTGTTCGATTGTAGGCTACTCCGTATCAAAAACTACTTGGTTATGCGAATTTTATCAGGCATCTTACCAAAACTCTGGTTTCGACTACGATTGTATTCATGTATAGTCTATTATTTGAAGCGTATTTAAAAAAGATCCTTCAGGGATGTGTATCTCTCATTTGATTCACAACTTTCTGACAGATAAGGTATTGCATAATTCCGAAACCTTCAACCAACATTCCTGCCCCCAAGAGTGGCTGACGTAGAATATTGAAATTGGTGGCACATCACCTCGTCCACTCCGCTCTTCCAGGCACTCCATGGCTCTGAGTAGCGGGGAGAAAAGCTCCTTCTGGGAGCGGAGTTGCACGCTTGATGGATCCGTCTTTGGAGAGCACGATAAGGGAAGGATTATCCTTATTAACCATACAACATCTGGACATGAAACATTTGACCATAGTGGATTCAACTAATTTCGATATGTGTTTCTTTTCGAAGGGAGAGACTATCCAATTTAAAAAAATTACTCATTGAGACTTCATAACGACTTTATATTTGTGTTCATTTTACTCATCCAATATTGGATAAATAAAAGGCGGTCTTTATCTAATTATTCCTGCCGCTTGACTAATATTTGAGGTTTACCAGGGAAACACTTAAGGTACATTATTTTAGATGAGTCTAGCACCAATCTGGGGCGATAAACAATTCGCCAATGGGTAAACAACAAAACGAGTAATTATTCTCTAACGAATAATTTACCGATGTAAATTTTGTTTTTTGTGCTGTGCAGTAAGAAATTGTTCACAAAGACTTTTGTGAATCGTATTACTGAGCGATTTTGCTTCAGGTGATGTACACGCACAAAGAATCCATCTACGGTCTTAATTATTGTAACTAAATGATGCGGGTTCCACCACTAATACTATAAGATCAGCTGAATAAAAAGATAGATATGCTAATTTTTAAGTATCCTTTTTACCCCCTGTTCATGAGGAGGTATAAAAAGGAAACGGTTCGAAGCATTTTAATTCTGAAGATCTGGATGGTAACGCGCAAACTATAAAAAAACGTTAATACATGAATCGATACGATTTGCTTCTCCTGTTTATGACGTCGTCTCCAACATATTCAATTTGACACTTTATATATCAATTATTTTTCGCATCAGCTATTCCTCATATGTCGTTGTCTCCTTGTTGATAGTTGATAAATTATATATTAATAAACTTATTTACTTAGGTACATGGAGATTTAAGGCTGTATGGCTGTCATAGCATAGCTGCCCCATATACTACTATATAGAATGATCATTGCCATCGAGAGGCAATTAATTTCCGGATCATTCTGACCACACAAACCTGCAATATTGATCGTTATCATTAAATTTGTAGTTGATCTCGTAATATGGAATGAAGATCGCACATTTTGTGGAATTACAGTTTGTTCAGGGGTTCCAATGCTTGTTCTTCCATCAGAAGGTATTGTTTCAACATGGCATGGCTTCCGATGCTTGTTCTTCCATCAGTAGGTATTGTTTCAACATGGCATGGCTTCCGAGCCTTGTTCTTCCATCAGAAGGTATTGTTTCAACATGGCATGGCTTCCAATGCTTGTTTTCCCATCAGTATGCATTGGTCTATTTTGGCACAGCGTCCCTGATCATCAAAGACATCGGATGTCAGCGGAGTAACTTTATCAATTAGCTGCTTTGTGCCTCTCCTAAGATGAGAACCACTCATAAAACCCTTGCATTATTGTTAATCTTTGCAGGGTTTGTATCATCGACAACGTGTGTAGTCAGTTAACAAAGACAAGGAACAGACTTGCCTCGATGAGATCACGAACTGCCTTCAGCCTCACTGACCCGGAAGGCAGGAACACTCCTATCATACTATCGTATCTTATATACTTGGAGATTAAGTGGTATTATGTGGCAAGGAAACTTGTAGTAACTATTCCTACGCTTTATGTAAGCGCTTTACTGAACCGAACTTAATATTAATTAGTTTACCAAACTTGTGACGCTGTCCTGCCGCATACCAAGTACCCGAAGCAATATACTATGGAGCGGCGGATAATATACATGTCCCACATCTTCTTCTTCATATTGCATTGATGCAAGAACTTAGGATATGTGTTAAAAAGATTCGTTATCAATACACCAACATGAACAGTTCTTTTTCGGAAATGTAGGACATTTCAAGTGGTAACATGTATTTCAACTACCTGATTTAAACAAACTTCATATCTCGCGTCCATTACTTCTACCCCACAACATTATCTCCTGTCATGGTTGTTGGCCTTATGGCTAGTTGCAATAATATCTCAATTGTGTTATGTTAAACCGAACTCGAGCAACTGTTCCTTGATCGTGTCTGTATTGTCAAAGCTGGACTCATGCTCCACCCTGACAGGATACCGACGGTCATTGGGCGTGAAGGGATGGAGCAACCCTGGAGATAAGACTTTATTATCCATTTTAGGGTGTAGATATAAGATGTTAGAATGCCAAAATTTTATATAAAATGAAATAAATGACGTGCGAGTACATTAGATGTGTGTGTTGGTTAGGCTGTCAATCAGAAGTATTTGAAAATGGGTTTTTGTTGGAATACATTTGTGCTGTGTAATAGATAATTTGTATGTTAACTATCATCATCTCTTTTAGCAAGGGGGGGGGGGGGGGGAGTGAAGTAGATGCTCTGACAAATATTGTCGATGTATTGATTTGTGTCTCCGTATGCGAATCCGAACCGGTTTTGTGTTATGTCTACGATCTGTAGCAGACAGAATAAAAATACTTAGTTGGAAAACTGTGTATAGATAATACATACTTATACTATGCTTCGATAGGGCGAGCCCTATCGAGAGGCCGCTAAAAAAAACGCATGACAAATAATCGAGCGTTCATCAAGAGACCAATAACGGATTTTGTAAAAAAAAATAATAGACGAGTCCAGAATACGGCAACTGAGTGCAGAGGAGCTGCTATTTGACCACTACTTGAAATAATTGAATTTGTATTGCAAATACGAGAGCTATAGCCAGTGTCCAGGCACATTGGATAGATATATCCGTTTCGGAGCGCCCTGTGGATGATGGACACCACAGTACCTTCTGATGTGTTTATGAATAATTGACGATAACTACATATTGAGTTTTAGATTTGTCAGAATACATATAAGGGTTTCATTGAAATTTATAATATGTCGTCGCATCCGGAATGTCGTTTCAGAGCCGAGACCCGATGCTGCTGGGAGAAAAAAATTGATGTCTGCTTGGGATTTAGTTTAAAATATCGTGGGACAGAGCGTCACCATCTTTCCAAAGAGTCTAGAAACTGCAGCTACTCCCAAAGAAGGAGCAGCGCCTATACATCCACGGGCATTTGGTGCGAGCTTTTTTCTTGTTATTATTTGCTTATTAAAACAACGAAGCAATTCATCACTCTCAGCAACAGCTGGAGAGAGCGTTGTGATGTCCTCTGGGTTGTATATTGAAATTGTTTAATGTGAATGTTATACTTCTAATGATTGTTTGGTAACACTGGTAAGCTACAGCCATTGCAGCAGGAATTGCAGTGCACATGCAACAGTTTTCGATTAAATGCTTTGAAAAGCAAATGAGTATGTTGTATCATGGATACGCAAAAGTGCAGTGTACAGATTCATTCAATAGTGAGTGATGATGACCAGCTGGCGCATGGATCAAATATTGAGTTTCTAGAACAACAAATTCATACATTGAATCATGGTTACTGCGAAGAAGTGATCGGCAGATCAAAGACAATAACCTACTCAAAGAAGCGCACGCTCCAGCAAAAAGCGTTCATTTTCAATTCGTCTATTTCTGTCTGTTCGTCAGATGGCAGCTTCTCTACCCCATCTACCGACGTCAGATGGCAGCACCCTCTACCCCATCTACCGACGTCAGATGGCAGCACCCTCTACCTCATCTACCGACGTCAGATGGCAGCACCCTCTACCCCATCTACCGACGTCAGATGGCAGCACCTCTACCTCATCTACCGACGTCAGATGGCAGCACCTCTACCTCATCTACCGACGTCAGATGGCAGCACCCTCTACCCCATCTACCGACGTCAGATGGCAGCACCCTCTACCCCATCTACCGACGTCAGATGGCAGCACC
>SDVV010007419.1:0-17798 GCA_016164225.1 Gammarus roeselii
TGTTAATTATTCTTTCACAACAAACAATTGCATCACTCGTGAAATACAGAATGAATACAATTTAAAATGAAATTAGATTGTTCAATACAAATCAAACATAAACAATTATCATCGTAATTGGATCATATATGCTATTTTCTCATTTCTCATTTTCTATAAATGAGATATTGTTATTGGAATGGGTTTGTCAAATTTTGAATTTAATAATTATTCGATTTCTGTTTGCTATTCATTATTTGATGGAACATTGGCGTCGATAAATTGATATGAATGTCATATTAAGAACAGCTCATTCAGCTCTAAGCCCTGCAGCACCACATGACCTCAAGCAATCCGACGAAGTACACCAGCGGAGGTTATGAGACGACGGTAATGAGGTCTTTGGCAGGAACTACTTGACTGATACTGACCCAGGCAATGGAAGGGGAAATAGCACCGGACCACTATGGTCTGAAATTAAATGACTGCTAAGTAATATTTATTATTAACTGATTCGTAAAGGTCATTAGAGTGGGCCGTTGGGGAATTAACGTAGTATCATGACAGAATGATGTGGGCAAAGTCTGTCCACATAAATCAGTCTCATGTATTGTAGATGATACCAGAGTCCTTGGCATTGTCAGGGGCTTGAGAAATGTAGAAAATACTCGTACTGATCTGAAATAAATCTTAATGTGGGCTGGTGAAAACATTATTCACTTCAACGAATCGAAATTTTAATCGCTGTGATATCGAAAAAATTACCTAATAACCAATGCTTCATATTCTAGCTATAATGCAGCTATTGAAGGATAAGAAAGCCTGCGTGATTTATGCGTACTAAGGAAAAGTAATGCTTTATTCCATGAACAAATTGCAAAGGTTGGGTCCAGTGGCAGGAGGCTGCGTTCCTAGGATATGGAACCTTTCTGGTTAGAGACAAAAGAACAATGTTGACTCTTTGGAGTCCACTTATCTAACCCGTCATTTAGCGTTGCTCTCCTCTGTGGATCCCCACATAAACAAAAAGATCTGAATAGACTTGAAGCTGTGCAAAGAAGCTTCACCTCCAATATTACGGAGGTAAATGAAATGGACTATAGTGACACTAAACGATTTGAGGCTATACTCAATCCAAAGATATTTTGAAAGATTTATTTGGAAAATTCTGGAAGGATACACGGTCAATGTCAACAAAAAAAAAAGTGATGAAAGGGACCATGAGAAACCAGGCAAGAATTGGCAGAATGTGTTGATTCAAAGTCCCAAAACTGACGAGTGACAAAGCGATGAATACAGTTGCATTCAACAGCTTCACGTGCCGGGTTATTTTATTCCATCGAATGTTATTGAAAATACGTGATACCAAACGTGTGCCGTCATTATCAACAACAGCAAACATCTTGAGATTCAAGCGCCGATTGGACAAGTACCTCATCTGTGTTCCAGATCTACCCCTTACATTGTGGGGACAACTCCCTACTCAACCGCGACGTAAAGCCGGAATCCGACTGGCGAATGTGGGGGGATACTCCGCGTGGGGAGTGTGTCCCCAGATATGGGAAGACATCAGCTACGCTGTGACCTGCTGTAAACAGCAAAAGTATCTTCCCAAGTATCTTAGTTACTTGTTTGTTTGGTGCACATTTCCCAGCGATATTAATAAACATATTTTACAATAATTGATTTTAACCAAATTTGAATTCGTCAGACTTTCCAAAGAATCAAAGTCGCAAACGAAATTACTCTTATCACTGTGCGTATGCTTCCAGGCCGCCTAGAAAAATTTGTTTTTGTTTACTACTATATGCATTTCGTGTTTTTTACTTGTACACATTTAAGCAACATTGAATGGTGTAATTGATAATTTCTTCCTTCTACCCATAAATCGATGGCTTTAGCAGCAGCACTCGTAGAGAGGGTTACTAATACCACGCCATAAACCTTTACACCCTCTCATTCACGGAAGTATCCCAGCTCATTGCTTGGGCTGTCAGGCAGTTAGGCAAGTGCTATACTCGGATTGGATCAGGTGGCTATGGAGGCGTGCCGTATCGACTGGGCTGCAAATAGCAGCAGATGGAATAAATAATAAGTTGACTGATAGTAAAAATGCAGCTCGGGTATAAACTGTGGTTTTGTGTCAGGTTCTAAACGGTGACAAAAAAGCTGACAACTTCAATTATTAAAGGAAGTAATTGGTTTCGCTTCTGTCTTTGCTGAAGATTAAATGAACCCTTTTAATTATCGCACACATTCGAACATAAAAATCGAAGTTTCGTAGCAGTCTGAACACAGATACAGAGTAGAGTTCCAGTTGTGGGACTACTTCACACAAAGTAACTGTTCTAGCTAGGAGTGATTATTTGCTCCCAGGTGCTCATAATTGCTTTAACAAGGTTAGTTGGTGTCTATGGTTTGCATTTCAGAGAAACATCACTCACCTAGGCAACATTTCCGACATACTTTAAAAAACTTAGATGATGTGATGAGAAAGTATTGCTTAGTGCATTACATTGGAACATGTAAGTACCAGATGGAAGCTTTTACATTTACTTCGGTAATATAATGTAACGTAAATAGATAAATTTGAGCATATTCGACAAGTACTTCAATTCCATTGGATGCAAACTCTACGACGTATCCTGCAACATCACCGATGAAGAACAATAAATAAATGACTTAGAACTATACAAGCTGGAAGTAGTAAAATTCCCTGGTTATTTATTATGCCTGACCATTCACAATGGTTAATTTCTCCAATCCGAGTCCTTCTAAGCTATCCTCTCCGCGAAAAAGCGAATGGGTGAGCTGAAAATATGTTGGATGGGCCTATTGTCCATCCATTGATTGAACCGAGATTTATTTTATCCTGTTATGCAGCCTATACACATTCCAGTCCCTTTGTAGTACGCCAATACTTTTCCACTCCTTTTGCTGGTTTATTCAGCATATCAAATCATGAAATAATTATTGAAGTCACAGCTAATAATGCTCGTTAGAACACGAGTCGCCAGGAAGTAGGATTTAGGAAGGTTTTGTCATCACTGGTTTCAGAACTTCACGAGAAGATGTTTGTCAATGAAAGTACTTGAGCAAACTTCACCATTCCCAGAAATTCGACGCTTTGCTGCTGTTGTTAGAGGGAAAATTGAACAAACTTCACCATCTTCAGAAAATGAACGCCCCATTGCTATTGTTTGAAAGAAACAATTAACAAAATTCCCCATTCCTCAGTAAATGGACGCAACGCTGTTACTGTTTGAGAGAAATAACAAAACACTTCACCATCCTCTGACAATGGACGCCCTACTGCTATTGCTTGAGAGAAATAATAAGACACTTCACCATCCTGTGACAATGGACGCCCTACTGCCGTTGCTTGAGAGCAATAATAAAACACTTCACCATCCTCACACAATGGACGCATCGCTGTTACTGTTCAAGATAAATAATATAACACTTCACCAACCTCAGACTATGGACGTGTCGCTGCAGCTGTTTGAGAGGAACAATAAAATTGCTTAATCGATGCCATCAATCTTCGAAAACAGTACAAGCTATTGGAAATACCTCCATCCTGGGGATTAAACAATTAAACTACAGATAAAGTTCAGAATGTCGAGTTTGCAGTTCAGTTGTGCTTTTTGTCGTCCGCTGTAGAGCTGAGGGAAATTAATGAGCACATGTGTGTGCATATCAGCACATGTGTGTGCACATCAGCACATGTGTCTGCACATCAGTACATGTGTGAGCACATCAGCACATGTGTGTGCACATCAGCACATGTGTGTGCACATCAGCACATGTGTGCGCACATCATTTCGACAGATTCTGTGTTCTAGTCGCCGCGGTCGGTGTGGATGCGGTAATTCAGAATTCATAGTGATTTATCTCTCATCTCATTAACTGGGATGATAATTTATTTTGTTCAATGAGTGAGCTCCTAGAAATCATAATCTCTATCGGTACAATTTTACTGAAGGTCGTTTCCACTCGTTAGGAACTTTTTCGAAGATGTCTTTCCCGTCCGATGGCAGACTCGGTCGAAACAGGATGCTCGATAGGCTTTCAAAGAGAAAAAGAAATAGCGAAGAATTGTCTGCCTGTTAATTGCACGCTGGATCCATTGATTGCAAAAAAAGTTTCTAAGCGTATTTAAATATGAACGTAGTTGGATACAAATTTGCTCTGGAATTAGGTCGATTTGTAATATAACAGGGATTAAGTTTCCTTAAAATAACTTCGGTGTGACAAAAAAATAGAGTTTCATAAAATTACTGAAGGATTTAATATAAAATGTTAGAGAACGGAACATACACCGTTGCCTACCTTTGAAAAAAGTGTATCGACCGCAAACCAAAAAAAAAACTGTTTAGAATATTGGCTAACAATAACGACGTTATTCTCAGCATAATAGTCAAGAGTGCAGGGCATAGCTTATGCATGCAAATATTCTATTCAGTAATTGTGACAGGCTGGTTAACAAAGATTTTACCTAATGTAAAAATGTTACGTACTATGTCAGGTTTGAAAACCACAGTTGAACTCATGAATATTTCGTTTGTAGGAACTAATATTGCGGGTTACCAGTTTGAGTACATGACTTTGTTTCAGAACCTAGATTCAGCTATTTAGGATTGACCACAACACATTGGGCTCAAATGTAGAGAGTGTTAAGAAGAATGAGTGGACATTTTATGTATATGTCCCATGTGCTCGTATTATTTCATTTTCATTTCAATGTTGATTTTCCCGACATTGAAGAAGTCTGTCCAAATGAGACGTAATTGGAGTGTTGGAACACTTGCCGTTCAGCAACAAATTTAATTAAATCAATGACACTATCATGGGCTATCAATGACACTATCAATGACACTATCATGGGCTATCAATGACACTATCAATGACACTATCATGGGGTTTCAATGACACTATCATGGGCTATCAATTACACTATCAATGACACTATTATGGTCTATCAATGACACTATCATGGGCTATCAATGACACTATTAATGACACTGTCATATGCTATCAATGACACTATAAACGACAGTATCATGGGCTATCAATGACACTATCAATGACACTATCACGGGCTATCAATGACACTATCAATGACACTATCATGGGCCATCAATGACACTATCAATGACACTATCATGGGCTATCATGGGCTATCAATGCTACTATCAATGACACTATCATGGGCTATCAATGGCACTATCAATGAGAATATCATGGACTATCAATGACACTAGCAATGACACTATCATGAGCTATCAATGACGCTATCAATGACACTATCATAAGCTATCAATGACACTATCGATGACACTATCATAGGCTATCAATGACACTATCATGGGCTATCAATGACACTAACAGTGATACTATCGTGGGTTATCAAAGATATTATTAATGACACTATCGTGGGCTATCAATGACGCTATCAATGACACGATCATGGGCTATCAATGACACCATCAATGACACTATCATGGGCTATCAATGGCACTATCAATGACACTATCATGAGCTATCATTGACACTATCAATGACACTATCACGGGCTATCAATGACACTATCAATGACACTATCATGGGCTATCAATGACACTATCAATGACATTATCATGGGCTATCAATGACACTATCAATGACACTATCATGGGCTTTCAATGACACTATCATGGGCCATCAATGACACTATCAATGACACTATCATGGTCTATCAATGACACTATCATGGGCTATCAATGACACTATTAATGACACTATCATGAGCTATCAATGACACTATCAATGACACTTTCAATGACACTATCATAAACTATCAATGACACCATCAATGACACTATCACGGGCTATCAATGACACTATCAATGACACTATCATGGGCCATCAATGACATTATCAATGGCACTATCATGGGCCATCAATGACTCTATCAATGACACTATCATGGGCTATCATGGGCTATCAATGCTACTATCAATGACACTATCATGAGCTATCAATGGCACTATCAATGAGACTATCATGGACTATTAATGGCACTATCAATGACACTATCATGAGCTATCAATGACACTATCAATGACACTATCATGGGCTATCAATGGCACTGTCAATGACACTATCATGGGCTATCAATAACAATATCAATGACACTATCATGGGCTATCAATGACAATATTAATGACACTATCATGGGCTAACAATAGCACAATCAATGACACTATCATGGGCTATCAATGGCACTATCAATGACACTATCATGGGCTATCAATAACACTATCAATGACACTATCATGGGCTATCAATGGCACTGTCAATGACACTATCATGGGCTATCAATAACACTATCAATGACACTATCATGGGCTATCATCAATGACAATATTAATGACACTATCATGGGCTAACAATAGCACTATCAATGACACTATCATGGGCTATCAATGACACTATCAATGACACTATCACGGGCTATCAATGACACTATCAATGACGCTATCATAGGCCATCAATGACACTATCATGGGCCATCAATGACACTATAAATGACACTATCATGGGCTATCAATAGCACTATCAATGAGACTATCATGTACTATTAATGGCACTATCAATAACACTATCATGGGCTATCAATGGCACTGTCAATGACACTATCATGGGCTATCAAAAACACTATCAATGACACTATCATGGGCTATCAATGACAATATTATTGACACTATCATGGGCTAACAATAGCACTATCAATGACACTATCATGGGCTATCAATGACACTATCAATGACACTATCACGGGCTATCAATGACACCATCAATGACACTATCATGGGCCATCAATGACACTATCATGGGCCATCAATGACACTATCAATGATACTATCATGGGCTATCATTGACGCTATCAATGACACTATCATGGGCTATCAATGACACTATCAATGACACTATCATGGGCTACCAATGACACTATCAATGACACTATCTTGGGCTATCAATGACACTATCAATGACACTAATATGGGCTATCAATGACACTATCATGGGCTTGCAATGACACTATCATGGGCTATCAATGACACTATCAATGGCACTATCATGTTCTATCAATGACACTATCATGGGCTATCAATTACACTATTAATGACACTATCATGGACTATCAATGACACTATCAATGACACTATCATAAGCTATCAATGACACTATCACGGGCTATCAATGACACTATCAATGACACTATCATTGGCTATCAATGCTACTATCAATGACACTATCATGAGCTATCAATGGCACTATCAATGAGACTATCATGGACAATCAATGGCACTATCAATGACACTATCATGGGCTATCAATGACACTTTCAATGACACTATCATGGGCTATCATGGGCTATCAATGATACGTTTAATGACACTATCGTGGGTTATCAATGACACTATCGTGGGCTATCACTGACACTATCGATGACACTATCATGAACTATCACTGACACTATCGATGACACTATCATGGACTATCAATGGCACTATCAATGACACTATCATGAGCTATCAATGACACTATCAATGACACTATCATGGGCTATCAATGACACTATCAATGACACTATCATGGGCTATCAATGACACTTTCAATGACACTATCATGGGCTATGAATGACACTATCAATGACACTATCATGGGATATCAATGACACTATCATGGACTATAAATGACCCTATCAATGACACTATCATGGGCTATCAATGACACTATCAATGACACTATCATGGGATATCAATGACACTATTATGGGATATCAATGACACTATCAATGCCACTATCATGGGGTATGAATGACACTATCAATGACACTATCATGGGATATCAATGACACTATCATGACCTATCAATGACACTATCATGGGCTATGAATGACACTATCAATGACAATATCATGGGATATCAATGACACTATCATGGGCTATCAATGACACTATCATGGGCTATGAATGACACTATCAATGACACTATCAGGGGATATCAATGACACTATCATGGGCTATCAATGACACTATCATGGGCTTTCAATGACACTATCATGGGCTATGAATGACACTATCATGGGATATCAATGACACTATCATGGGCTATCAATGACACTATCATGGGCTATCAATGACACTATCATGGGCTATCAATGACACTATCATGGGCTATCAATGACACTATCATAGGCTATGAAAGTGTACGAATGAACTCTCTCGTGAAACTAGGAGTCCAATTTTGTTTAAGAAAAATTAAGATGATATAAATCGGCGGAATGTTTTGTTCATTACCCGTGATCTGTTAATTGGTCCCAGATGGCGCTGGGTCTCACTACGGATTGATTTTGCCGAGGGTGGAATCGGTCTCTCTAATGTGAATGTTAAAGATGTGGTTTTAACTCGAAAGTTCATACAGAGAAAGATACCTCGATGACTCCAGTGCTTGGGCTTTGCGGTGGGATTCCATCTGAATTGAATCGAGGTTGACCACCTGCAGTTGTTCGGTATTTATTTGGTTGAGTTTAAATGATGCAATTGCGCAAGCATCTGTGCAGATCTTGACCACTTGCCTGATGGGGGAGTTTGTGCAATGCCGGAGTTAATTAGGGTTCTTCAAAAACATGACGGGAATAATAGTTGGCGAGACAATAGCTCTCTGCGAGGGACCGAGGCTATTTTGTGGGACAATAGGCGGGACTTGGAATGCAGTCGTGGACCTTAAGTTCACCGCCCTGTTAGGCAAATGGGCGGCTGCAATTCAAGTCCATGCAAGTAATGGACGGGAAATAAATAGCAATGTTCTCTTCATTCAAAAGGATATCTGATTAATTTGAATGCATTGCATGATAAATAGAACGATCGAGCTGACAGTTGGAAATGTCGCTCATATGTTACTCATTCGTGGAAAAAATGCTGAACTCATACGTTGCATAATATGTTTAAAACATTGAAATAAATATGATTTTTGTCTTCGTCGCTAATATTTTGCTCGTCACTGCAACATAGTTATCCATGTGGAATCTTTATTAACGTTCTCATCAAAAAAACTGAATGTGCTAATGAGGTATGTCGAATAGCTACACACAGCATATAAACGTGCGTAGGATTGAACAGCGATTGGTCAACGTAAATTTCAGTACAACTGAAACAATGGCTTACATAAGCACTTATCTCGTTTATTTCTACATTTCTCCATCATTTTCGTCCATCATTTTTACTGATGTTCATTACGTACACATTATTGCCCTATCAAAGTCTATCAGCAGAATGGAACATAAATTCGGTTCATTTTACATCAGGCTCAAGCAACTCCATGAGCTTGGGGGCCTCAGCTGAGGGCTTCCCGAAAAGACGGGTAGCACAGCAAGCACAGCGATCGGTCGCTGCTCGGCCGTGCTGTGGGCGGCCAAAGACTGCTGTGTGGCACAGTAGGATCAGAGTTTGCCGCTCGGCCCAT
The DNA here is from genome assembly GCA_016164225.1 of Gammarus roeselii. Classification (NCBI taxonomy): domain Eukaryota; kingdom Metazoa; phylum Arthropoda; class Malacostraca; order Amphipoda; family Gammaridae; genus Gammarus; species Gammarus roeselii. Next base: position 9,493 of record SDVV010007419.1, read on the forward strand.
TGTTAGGCCTGAAAAAGACGGCGGTGTGGCACAGCAGGGTCAGAGTTTGCTACTCGGCCCGTTGTTAGGCCTTTAAGAGACGGCGGTGTGGCACAGCAGGGTCAGAGTTTGCTACTCGGCCCGTTGTTAGACCTGAAAAAGACGGTTGTGTGGCACAACAGGTCAGAGTTTGCTGCTTGGCGCGTTGCTAGGCCTGAAAAAGACGGCTGTGTGGCACAGAAGGGGCAGGGTTTGCTGCTCGGCCCGTTGTTAGGCCTGAAAAAGACGGCTGTGTGGCACAGCAGGGTCAGAGTTTGCTGCTCGGCCCGTTGTTAGGCCTGGAAGAGACGGCGGTGTGGCATTGAAGGCACAACGATTGCTTTTCGGCATGTGTCATGAAGCTACAGGTCATCACATGAGGGAGCAAAAAGCCCCGAGGGAGCAAAAAGACCTGAGAGCGCGTCACTGAAAGTCTTCACGATACATGTTTTCAAAAGGGCAAATAATGTCGCTGTGGACTGAATGGCGGCGGTGATGAAGACTCATGAATACTAAGGCTCGCATTGGATCACGTTTTCTGCAGAACTTTCACGGCCGTGGTTGTAAGAAATGGTATTTCAGACTTGATTTTGTAAAGGTCCCAGAAAAGTTTAGTTGAATAAATAAATAAGTTGTGAAACATTTTTGGGTCCACATGTATTGGACGGTATGTTGTCCGTACCACAATCAGTATCATATATTTTTTATTTATGCTAGCACAGACACACGTCGAGAGTGATACTTTCCTCGTGAACTGTACCAAGAACTTAGAAGGTTTACATCTGACGGGCTTCGTATATAAAGGAAACCATGGGTCTTTGAAACTCTCCGAGTATGTGACCTTATGGGAAAGAAGTGAAGGGAAGGAATACACCGCGTTATATCGTCACGCTAACGTCGGGAAAGGTTTTCTGTGTATCATCTATCACTACAATTGTTGGAAGTAATTATATTAATGCATTGTGTTCATCATCATCATCATCCGGGTAGATGACTATACAGAAAAGTTAGAGCTTTAAGGTATACATGTAATACTTTAATTGGCCATCTTCAACCTTTGCGTTTCACACTGAATCAAAAATCTTTTCCTTCTTCGGTTCAATCAGAGAAGAAAAATGTACTCAACATTCACTCGACATCTGCCTTCACCTCCTGATGGAATCATGGAAGAGGTGCTTTCAATAACGCAATAGAAGTATGTGAGTGAAGGGAAGTTTTCTGCAACATATATTGTTCAGGACGTCATCAATTTTGATTTCCAAAGACGTAATCACAGTCGGTGTTCGTAGCAGCTATCTCGGGGCACCCCCGTTCGAAATCATCTCATATGAACGTTGCCAATTTGCTAGATCTCAATTGTCATTACTGAGAACAAAGGCAGTCCATGACAGTACATTATTGATTCATCGGCTGTCAGAGAAATATGAGAAATATCAATAGTGAACTGAAGCGGCGGCACTGTAGTGAACTACAGCGGCGGCAATGTAGTGAACTACAGCGGCGGCACTGTAGTGAACTACAGCGGCGGCACTGTAGTGAATTACAGCGACGGCAATGTAGTGAACTACAGCGGCGGCACTGTCACAATGCTTGACTCACTTCATGATGAGGGCTTCGACCGAAAAGCGGATAAGAAGGGAGGGCAGACCTGTTCAAAAGGGGCGATTGTTTTACGAACAATGGCGCTAATCACACATGCAATTACACTTTATCCTTAGTGAAGATGCCCCCAGAATTTGACCACACTATTGATGTTTTTGGCGAAAACTGCAGAAGATGCAAAGATGATTATTACGCACGATGGTCAGTGTTAGGGAAACTAATTACCAACGCTGAATTCTGTTTGATGCAACACATTGTGAAGCAGTTGAATCATTGTAATTATATCATCCCGTCGTTAGTTGGATTCATACATGCTTCAGTGCTCTCTTCAATTGTATACGAATCACTAGTAACCAAGCCTGCATTTCAATGTTAACATTGAGAATCAGTCGATTTTATACAGCTGCACGGACAGATGACTGCCGGATTCCCTAGGAGGAGAATGACGAACGGCAAGGCCCGCAACACACGCTATTGGTGACAACGAGCCGCCAAGGGTGGGAGCACGTCCATTCACAACCCTTCTCCATTTTCGCATAGGTATTGTGTGCTCTCTCGCTATCTCCACACTGATGTTCCTTCTCTCCAAGGCCTGATACACGTCATCCATTCATCCAAATATCATCAATCTTCACCATGTGCCTGAACAAATCAAAATACGTGAATTTACTCTGTTTCCCAACTTTCCCACCATCCCCGTTCCAATTCGAACACCATCATCATTGATTCTGTCTTTTAGCGTCTCTCCAACTGTAGATCTCAAACATTTCATCTCAAATACATTCAACCTTATTCTCTCGTCCGCCCTTGCACCCCACGTCACAGCCCAATGGAACACACTCGGGACAACTACTGTCTCATACAGATTGCATTTAAGCAATTTGCAGGATCAAATCATCCGATACCAGCCGTATTACTCGAGCAATTAGGTAATTCACAGTACACAAGCACCCGAAACCCGACGTAAACTCGAGTGGTTAAGTAATCCTCAGCACCCAAACACCCGACTATAGCTGCAATACTTCAGTATGTAATCTCCAGCACCCAAACACCCGACACCCGCCGCAACACTCGAGCAGTATGTAATCCCCAGAACCCAAACACCCGACACTAGATGCAATACTCGACCAGTCGAGTAACCACAGTACCCAAACACCCGATACAGCCGCAACAAACGAGCAGTATGTAATCCCCAGCACCCAAACACCCGACACTAGATGCAATACTCGACCAGTCGAGTAACCACAGTACCCAAACACCCGACACCACCTGGCAACACTCGAGCAGTATGTAACCCCAGCACCCAAACACCTGGCACTAGATGCAATACTCAAACAGTCGAGTAACCACAGTGCCCAAACACCCGACACAGCCGCAACACTCGAGCAGTATATAGTCCCCAGCACCCAAACACCCCGACACTAGATGCAATACTCAAACAGTCGAGTAACCACAGTGCCCAAACACCCGACGCAGCCGCAACAATCGAGCAGTTGAGTAATACACAATATCCAAACAACCGACCTCATCCGTAATAGTCGAACAGTTTAGGAATCCACAGCACCCAAACACCCGACACCAGCCGCTTTAGTCGAGCAGTCAAATCGTTAATATCTTCCGCTCAGCCGAACAAAGGTGGAAATTTCGAAGTTTGATTAGTGAATTTTCCATGATAACAGTTCGTCTGAAAAGCCAGATGAAAACTGAAGTGATTATGAATTGTTCCTTTTGACTGTTCGAGAACTTCAAGTGTTCGTGTACGGTAAATTGTTTATTTTTAATTTGTGTAATATTCCAACCTAATGTTAGAGACTGACTCAATTAATTCAACTATCACTCATGCTTAAATGAAAACAAATTTGAACCCTTTGGTTCCTAGTCAATTGATATATCCTACAAACTGGGCCCCTTCATGTCCACCACATGACATATCATACATACTGTGCTCCTGCATGTCCACCACATGACTTATCATACATACTGTGCCCCTGCATGTCCACCACATGACATATCATACATACTGTGCCCCTGCATGTCCACCACATGACATATCATACAAACTGTGCCCCTGCATGTCCACCACATGACATATCATACAAACTGTGCCCCTGCATGTCCACCACATGACATATCATACATACTGTGCCCCTGCATGTCCACAACATGACATATCATACATACTGTGCCCCTGCATGTTTACAACATGGCATATCATACATACTGTGCTCCTTCATGTCCACAACATGGCATATCATACATATTGCGCTCCTGCATGTCCACAACATGGTATATCATACATACTGTGCTCCTGCATGTCCACCACATGGCATATCATACATACTGAGCCCCTGCATGTCCACCACATGACATATCATACAAACTGTGCCCCTGCATGTCCACCACATGACATATCATACATACTGTGCTCCTGCATGTCCACAACATGGCATATCATACATACTGTGCTCCTGCATGTCCACAACATGGCATATCATACATACTGTGCTCCTGCATGTCCACGACATGGTATTTCATACATACTGTGCTCCTGCATGTCCACCACATGGCATATCATACATACTGTGCTCCTGCATGTCCACCACATGGCATATCATACATACTGTGCCCCTGCATGTCCAACACATGCATCACCAGTTGTATTGAAGACATATGCATGTTGATTTCCGCTCAATGGATGAGTCTGTGTCTTTTATAGCTCTATCTTCCTCCACGTTGTTACAATGCAGCGTATGGGGTCTCATATATTTCTAGTAAATATGCATCATTTGAAAAAAAATTAGGCGTAGATATTTATATGAAAGAATTTTTTGCATTAGAGGTGATTCAAATTTTATGTTCAATTTTGTTTCCAATAAAAAATTTCAATGATTTTTTTTCTCCAAATTTTATCCAATGAAATTTTTTACTACTATTTGACGTCCCTATTGGACTCGTTATCAAGGTACGGGATTTACAAAGCTCCGAACGTCTTCCTTTGGCAACACATCAAGAACCTAGTTTGCGAAACACCTCTTGATTGCTAGGATGACACGTCGCAAGAATTCTTGCTGCTTCTGAAGCCATTTCTGAAATGCTCAAAATGTTTGCTCGCTGCGGTAATCCACGTAACGATATCGTCTAGCTTACATATTGGGGCAGGTAGCAGACACCTTGAACTGCTCCCGTGAAACTATTCCTGCAATAAAATATTCTTAGTATCATTGTTCTGTGATTTCAAAAGCTCGTAATGCTTTTGATTGCTTCTGATGAGCATTTTGGATACAAGCTCCGGCTGCTGCTGTGAGCAGCTGTTGATCACTTTGAACGTATGCTTGAACTGAAGCTGGGGCTTCGGAAGGGTACTAAGGAGGCATACTGGACTGCTGCTTGCAACTTCTGGTGATCACTTTGGAAGCATGCTAGGACTGATGCTGGAGGCGCTCATGAGTTTTTTGGAGGGATGTTAGAACCACAGCAGGGGCTTCTATTGAGTGCTTTGGGGGATGCTAAGACTGCTGCTGGTAGTTTCAGCTGAGTACTAAAGAGGGACGCTAGAACTGCTGCTGGGATGGTACTTTAAAGATATGCTAGGACTGATACAGAGGGCTCCTGATGAACGCTGGGGATTGATGGTAAGATAATTCTCTGCAAATTTTTTGAGGTTAAGCGGTCATCTGAGTAAATATAAAAAACTAGGCCGTACAATAATGACTGCACATTGAAATTGTGGACTTTCTAACCACTGAGATTATTCCCCATCGTGAGAACTTCTTCCCACTTACTGTTAGTATCCTCCATAGAGGCTGTACTGACTGCGTTAGGTATCTTGGAGGTCCCCTCTACCGGTCATGAGCTCTTCTTTGAGTAACTTGCAGGCAGAAAAATTGTGCAAACGAGGAAAAGGTCAATTCAGCGGACCGCCCGACCCGCTGCCAAAACTTCACAATTACGAGACGGGAATATTTGACTTTTTGGAGATGTTGATGCACGTTAAAATGTTTGACGAGTGAAAAACAACGCAGCCTTTATGACTAACTATTATTATACATATGTCATCTTAAGAAACGTAACACTTAATCCTTAAAATTTCGAAAGAGTTGTGGAAGATAACATTGTTATCATAATAGTATGTGTAAAACGAGGTCATTCCCTTTCTGAGGAGTTATTGATGACATCTCATGTAGGTGATGACCATTCACAGATTCATGATGAGCGGTGACAGATATGTTTGCACCCATAGGATTTGATGTCAACATAATAACTGTCCTATAGGTCACTGCCAATAACCAGTCTCGTGGTTTTGCATTGCTTCAAAACCACTTTCTGCCACTAAACAAGCGTCACTAGTCATCATGCTAGGCACTTGTCCGGGCAGTCTGTAAGAACCTTTTTATTTTGATCTGGCACACGTCTTGGCCTCCTCATCATGGATGTGGTAGCAAGATGTCTTCGTTACAGTCTCCCATTAGCCCGGTGGCCGGGAATGTAGTAACGGAGGCTGATCAAAACCGCCTTTGATCGACTCTCTGGCAAATTTCTTGTCATTCATTGGGACCGCTGCTTATTGGATTCCTTGTCATTCATTGAGACCGCTGCTTATTGGATTCCTTGTCATTCATTGGGACTGCTGCTTATTGGATTCCTTGTCATTCATTGGGACCGCTGCTTATTGGATTCCTTGTCATTCATTGGGACCGCTGCTTATTGGATTCCTTGTCCTTCATTGGGACCGCTGCTTATTGGATTCCTTGTCCTTCATTGGGATCGCTGCTTATTGGATTCCTCGTCATTCATTGGGACCGCTGCTTATTGGATTCCTTGTCATTCATTGGGACCGCTGCTTATTGGATTCCTTGTCATTCATTGGGACCGCTGCTTATTGGATTCCTTGTCATTCATTGGGACCGCTGCTTATTGGATTCCTTGTCATTCATTGGGACCGCTACTTGATGGATTCCTTGTCTTTCATTGGGACCACTGCCTGGATTCCTTGTCATTCATTGGAACCGCTGCTTATTGGATTCCTTGTCATTCATTGGGACTGCTGTTTATTGGATTCCTTGTCATTCATTAGGACCGCTGTTTATTGGATTCCTTGTCATTCATTAGGACCGCTGTTTATTGGATTCCTTGTCATTCATTAGAACCGCTGCCTATTGGATTCCGTGTCATTCATTGGGACCGCTGCTTATTGGATTCCTTGTCATTAATTGGGACCGCTGCTTATTTTATTTCTTATCATTCATTGGGACCACTGCTTATTGAATTCCTTGTCATTCATTGGGACCGCTGCTTATTGAATTCCTTGTCATTAATTGGGACCGCTGCTTATTTTATTTCTTGTCATTCATTGGGACCGCTGCTTATTGAATTTCTTGTCATTAATTGGGACCACTGCTTATTGGCTTCCTTGTCATTAATTGGGACCGCTGCTTATTTTATTTCTTGTCATTCATTGGGACCGCTGCTTATTGAATTTCTTGTCATTCATTGGGACCACTGCTTATTGGCTTCCTTGTCATTCATTGGGACCGCTGCTTCTGGATTCCTTGTCATTCATTGAGACCGCAGCTTATTGGATCTTCGTGCAGGCTTGCAAAGGGTGAATGCGCAGAGTCTCGAATTGATTTCTAAAGCATGAAGCTCTATGTATGACATGCAGACAACAATACAAGTCAATGAGCGTACTTAATAAACACTGTCGTATGCTTTCCACTGAATAGTTTTTTTAATTATGCACGCCTACTTCGAGGAAATGCATGGTATATTGCTGGTATATTTGCAACTTTGGCAATAAAATACCAGGCCATTTCAACTTCAAGAAATAGGCTCCACTTTATACTTTGCTATTGACATAGTTAATTGCCTTGCAAACCGCCAAGATCTTTTTCGAAAAATTGGCTAACTTATAATTAAATCCATTGGAAGAGTTGAACCATTATGCGCTGAGATGATCATTATAACTAGAGAAACATGTTCCTTGACCAAACAACAGAGCCATGTTTGAATAATCCTGTTTATCTAGACACTGGTGCGTGAGGTGTGGACTTCCGGCAATTTCTCTGAAGAAGGATTTGCAGAGCGTCGGATGCAGACAAGATTTATGCTGTTAGCGGCTGCGATCCAATACTCCGTCACACGCCTTTGAGGATCGGTGAGGTCTTATTTGTGCCACCACAAGCGGTTGTGGGCAATGAGGTCGAATGTAGACAGTTTATGCGAGTCACTGTGTTAGCACATGCAGGCGTTAAATGAGTGATAAGGCCGCATAAACCGGCAGTGTATGGGAGTCACAGTGGCAGCAAACGCTTTTAATGAGGCATGAGGCCAAATATATTGTCAGCACATGTGAGTCCTTTGCCAGCACAATCGTTTCACAAGCGATATAGTCGCGCATGTAACAACGTTCATAAGCGATATAGTCGCGCATGTAACAACGTTCATTAGCGATATAGTCGCGCATGTAACAACGTTCATAAGCGATATAGTCGCGCATGTAACAACGTTCATAAGCGATATAGTCGCGCATGTAACAACGTTCATAAGCGATATAGCCGCGCATGTAACAACGTTCATAAGCGATATAGCCGCGCATGTAACAACGTTCATAAGCGATATAGTCGCACATGTAACAACGTTCATAAGCGATATAGTCGCGCATGTAACAACGTTCATAAGCGATATAG
>SDVV010007420.1:0-17798 GCA_016164225.1 Gammarus roeselii
TAACATCAATTCCGGCCAATGCAGCACTACACTAACATCAATTCCGGCCAATGCAGCACTACACTACCATCAATTCCGGCCAATGCAGCACTACACTACCATCAATTCCGGCCAATGCAGCACTACACTACCATCAATTCCGGCCAATACAGCACTACACTACCATCAATTCCGGCCAATGCAGCACTACACTACCATCAATTCCGGCCAATGCAGCACTACACTACCATCAATTCCGCCTAATGCAGCACTTCACTACCATCAATTCCGGCCAATGCAGCACCACACTACCATCAAGTTTTAGTCATTTCAGCACTCCACTACAAGCAAGTTCTAGCTCACTCAAAGGCTTATTAAGTTACTTATCTCTGCCTTCATAGTTATCTAAGACTGTCCTATAATGAGCAACATCTTTACTAGCGTACTCCACTTCCACCTCGGGATGCAGTTCTGGTGAAGTAGCAAATATGGTGCAGCTTGAAGCATCTTTGCTAGACTACCTATATGCCAAATAGTTGGTCACAAATCTCTCCTCATTGTCAAAGACGTGGTATCCGTCTCCACACAGGTGCACATGTGACAGAAATCGTTGTGTACGTGTATTTTGGACAGTCGTTACCCCTGCCCTGCTCGTCGTATTGTTATAAAAGGCGCATTTCGGATGCCCACTTTTTTAACGAACGGTAGCCCGTTCGGGCTTACGATATTCTCTTTTGTGAATTATTTTTCCCAGTGCGCTCTTTTTGCTAGTGCACTCGCTATACAAACATCATCTACCAGCTCATCATAGGCGTTCTTGTATTGACAGTAAGGCCAAGGAGATCAATGCTAAATATGTTTTTGCCTGCCCTAGTTGCAATTCAGGCATCTCAGGGTTTGACCCTGTCGTTAATCGCTATGTAACGACAGGGTCATAGCGACAGGGTCATGCTATGTAACAACTTGGAGATGTAACATCTAAGGTGACACGGGCGGCGGATCTAGCAAAACACTTCAAGGGAGCATTTTTGATGTCAGATATGTTTGCACGAGCGTTTTTTTTTGCTGTGCACATCTTCTGCATCTGTGTTGTTTGTGAGTTTAGATTATGTCTGGTCTTAAACTGACGTAGTACTGAGGCGTGCTAATTGTGTGTAATACTAGAGAGAATATACCAACAATAACGTTGGGAGACTTATGAATATGGACAGTGAATTCATCATTGGAAAACTTCAGTCCTCGCCAAGATTCGATCCCGCCGCGCAGGAATACGAGTCCCGCACTTTACCCGCCGAGCCATCCAGCACAACAAAAGTTGTGATTCAAGCTTTTGTGGGTATTGCACTGTTATTCCTCTCTTTAGCACTGTTATAGCACAATAACCGTGCTCAAAGATGTTAGAGAAAATATGTCTAATACGTTGAAAGTTCGTAAAAAACAACATTTTTGTATTGTTTTCATCTCTAGGTCTGTTATGTTCATTAGGATAACTTTGAACCGTTAAAATAATGGCCAGATTTAAATTTACTGCCTGCTGCTCCCAAAAACATGCATGTACGTTAACAACATAGTGTCTGGGCACAGAGCAAAAACTTTTATGGTTGGTTGAAATGAACCATTTTTGACGACCATCTTGTTTTTCGAGAACGTCCAGAGGGAGTGGAGCACGCACCCTCCCAGAAATTGAACCATAGGCCTAAGTTCTATGGGCAAATGCAATCAATGTTTACCTTCACTCGGTGCAAGATTTCATGAGCCTGCCATCAGACTAGTGGATCCGCAGGGCACAGGCGAGGTATGACCGCCCATCGTACAAAAGTACATCAACAAGAAGATGTACTTTTGCGTGCCAGTGTATCTGAGGCTTCCAGCAAACATTGGAAGGACGGATGTAATTATCTCGGCGTACGGTGGCACACGACCGCGTTCGACGTATGATGGTAGTTGAACTCTCGTTACATCAAAGGCATCTCGAGATTGCCCTTCGCTGTTCGCTGGTCATGAAAAGTTCTCTGCTGACATCAAGTTCAAAATGGGATGTCGGGCAGACGTTGCCCACCAGACATTGGTTTAGAATTGAAAATGCATTAATAGCATACTATCCCCAGATACCCCTTGGTTCGACATCAATATGAAATATTGGCATGACTCACCAACTCGCATTTGTTTCGACATTGATGAATTAGATGCCGACAAGAGGTCATCAATTTACCAAAGGTTCCGAAAGCATGACATCTCCATTAAGTCATTGGTCGGACATCATTATTGAAGCATCAATTCACCGTCATCAAAAATATATACATGTATACACTTTGTGTGGGGTCTGCCTCAGAAGAAGCACTACTCAGGTCTCTAGTTGCAAAACTGTTGGTTTGACATCGTTTGAGATTGAAATGGAGATACATCTCTCACGGTCGTAGCATTGTCAGTGATAATGAAACATCGACACCGTATCCCAACTCGTAGTTCTGTCAGCGTTTGCATGACTAACACAGACATGTCAGTTTTCCACAGACGTCGTGTCGTCGTCTAAATGTAAGCCCGTCATTCGCTGTGGTGCTTGCAGACTCCGTTTCTTTATCGGACTGACAGTGACTCACCAAGTTTTGCACGTCGCTACATCGTTGGTCAGCCGGTGTTGCCACTCTTCATCAAACAGCTGACGACGTCGGCTATGTTTACAGCGCGCGTTTTTGCCATTTTTCCGTCGTTGGTTTCGAAGTTTTGTGTTCCCCGATTTAGACTACAAAGTATCTGTCTTTCCATTGCTTGTAACGGTTCTTTCCAAAATTTTCTCCCTCTAGAGGTTTTCTTTTCCGCCAACCCAACAGCGCTTCTCCGTTTCTGTTTAATATAATTTTCTCCTTAATCTTTCCTATGCCACAGCGTTTTTCCTTGCCCCCCTCCCTCCCAGACCAGAACATCATCCCCCATCCCGCATCCTTTATCCCCGTGCTAACAAGGTATCCCACACGCTCCTCTATCTTCTCACCCACTACATTTTCTCAATCCCCTCCTGGGCATCCTCCCCAACTCCGCTGAAACGGATCTGCTTGACGTTACTTCCCTTGCCGCTGCTACTCCGAAACTTTTGTTATGAGTATCTCGCTCTGATTGCACGATGATGACCCACGAACTCTGCTCCTGCATTCACCGGTGACGAGTGGCATGGAGGTTAACCACATCCTGAGGCTTGAGCTTGGGTGGGCTGGTCGAGGGCAACTTCCTCTTGGGCATCCTCCCCAATAGTCATGTTTCAACCTTCGTAGCGAACGCATGTGCGCAGCTCTTCGCACCAGGACGGTAAACTCTCTCCGGCTAGGCTTAGGCAGGCAAGCATGTCCCTCGTAGGGTCGCCAGATTCCTCTACGCTAGGCTGTAACATTTAAGTCTTTCCTATCCTCCCTATAATTTCAACCTTAAGTGCTGATAGAGCGACGGTGGGGTGTGAATCCCGAACCCATTGGGTTGAGGGAGGCGGTAAAGACTGCCGCACCTACGGAGCTCTTTTCAGCCGGTTAAGTAAAACCATTTTTAATCAGCAGAAGGGAGCTGCTATGATTGATTTGCTTTGCACTCATCTTAATCCCGCGTAGGAAGTAACTTTGCGTCCCCCGCGCTATCACTTCTTTGATATCGCAAGTTTCTTATTTGATTTCGTGCCCGTAAATGTATCACCGTTTTAAGTCCATGCTACTTATCACCCCATTCATATTTATCATCATCAGCAAACTGTTAACTGTTTTAATTCGATATTGAAAAATACACATCGGAAGCAGTCTAGCCTCTCCGGAAAACAAGCTAGAAGTGGTGCAGCTGAGCTGAGTGCCCCTCACCGCAGAGGGCATTCCTCTCTCGCATCAGCGGGAGGGCTATCCTTCTCTGCATGTGCCCAGTACAATGACCCGACTGTTACCTTTCCCAGCATTCGTGCACTACCTCAACTCAATTTCAACTGTGCATATTTCATGTAAGTCACTTTTTCGTTGTAATACTGATACAACCTTATCAATGTAACAAAAAAGCCATACATATCTAAATTCGAAAGTTTTGCACCGATTGCGTTAAAAAAGCATAAATTATGAACAAAGAAATGCAATTGGCGTCTGACATCTTTCTATGTAAAGTAACTGTAAAATAATACTGTAATGTAAACGTAAAACAATAAAAGTATCACATAGATAATTCATACATTTTCATTCATTTCGAGTTAGACTCACATATTCACCCGCAAAAACTCATCACTGTAGGTCATACACGAATCACTCGAAAAAAACATCTGTAGGTCATCTGGAAATAAACATCATCCCATCCTGCATCTAGTTAAACTTATTATTTACATATCTGTTGTTTACAAGGATAAAGAATATAACACTTTGTTTCTAAGTTCACGGCTTGTAGCTGCTTACTTAACAAGTCCAAGATGACTCCTGCTGCGGAACTAGAATGTGTAACTTGCCGCCAATCATACACTCTCGAACTAATGTATGGTGGTAGCTCTTCTAGGCAAACGCGTAATGTACCTCCAAACGGAGAGTGCAAAATTGCGAGCGGTAATTTCTGCCAACATGCCGAAGAGATTAAACAACTTAAAACACAGTTAACTCATGCTTCTGGTGGCCCACCCAACGCAGAGGTAGTTAACGCCGATACAAGGCTGCTAGCTGTTGAATTAGAACTGTATAGGGTGCAGAAACAATTTCGCGAACTCAAAGATGTGATAAACAGCGAAATAGAAGCAACAAAATAAATTGCTAAAACTACCCTGCATCGGGTAAATGAACTCCAAGTGCACTTAAGACTCAGAATTGGCAAATAAACTTACAGCTCTAGACTCAAAGACCAACGACCGTATCAAATCGATAGGAAAAAGGTCAACAGTGCTGAGACACTACACAACTGTAGTAAACAGGCGGCAGGCAGTCAGTGGCAAATCATCACAGGTCGTGCGACAGTCCTGCCACACCCGAACTGACACAAGCAACCGTTTCGGTGTATTGCCCGATGAAATGAACTCTCAAAACACAGAGGAAAGTATTGTGATTGTCGAAAAAAAAACAGCAAAAAGAGAGAACCCAACTAAAAATACTCTGCCTGCCGACTGTAGTAAACAGGCGGCAGGCAGTCAGTGGCAAATCATCACAGGTCGTGCGACAGTCCTGCCACACCCGAACTGACACAAGCAACCGTTTCGGTGTATTGCCCGATGAAATGAACTCTCAAAACACAGAGGAAAGTATTGTGATTGTCGAAAAAAAAACAGCAAAAAGAGAGAACCCAACTAAAAATACTCTGCCTGCCGACTGTAGTAAACAGGCGGCAGGCAGTCAGTGGCAAATCATCACAGGTCGGGCGACAGTCCTGCCACACCCGAACTGATACAAGCAACCGTTTCGGTGTATTGCCCGATGAAATGGACTCTCAAAACACAGAGAAAATTATTGTGATTGGCGAAAAAAAAAACAGCAAAAGAGAGAGCCAAACTAAAAATACTCGGTAAACCAGTCTTGAAAATTTACGATATTGGAGGAATAATCAAAAAGAAAAACATACCTTCTTCTAAACTGATCATACTACAAGTCGGGGCAGAAGACGCGGTGGCGCAGACGGAAGAAACATGGGTAAGGTATAAAACCATGCTAACAATCGTCAAATGATCGCACGCAAACATCCATGTCACTGACATCCTGCCCCATCTAAACCAAAGTAGATACAAACTGAGCAAGATGATATTTCTAAACAATCGCATAGCAACGTTCTGCAAAGCACAACAAATCTCATTCTCGGACCATTGGGAAACGATGATCAACCTCAAAAACTATGAATTCGATAGAATCACTAACAAGGCACGCATAAACACGTCTGGGCTTGATTCCCTCGAAAGCATTCTTCAGAATATCGGTGCTGGCCTCGTCACCGAAATTAAATAAAAAAACATTCTCGCTGCCCAATACAAGTTTCGCCATTACTGCCGAACGAAATGAGTCAACAGCCGCCACCCTAGCAAGTAGCAATCACGGACTCTGCAGTAACGATAGAGGAACAGCTAACAAAAATAGATTCACCACCAATAAAAACGTCCATCAAAGTAACACAGCTGCCCCCGACCGCAACCGAAGAGTTTCTGGCAGGATTCCGAGCCAGAATACTCTCAAATATTACTATGTAAATGCTAGAAGTCTTCAAGACAATATCGACGAATCGGGAATCTCCGCAATTAACGATGAGATCGACATAATAACCATCACAGAATCGTGGATGAAATCGAACACCAGAAATTATCTGGGTGAATTCACTCTCCCGAGTTTTTCCCTATTTCACAAAGATCGACTAGGCTGTGAGGGTGGAGGAGTATTGTTTCACGTAGAAAATGCTCTACGAATATAAAATGGTGTCTATTCCAAGCAGCAGACACAACATAGTTTCTATACAAGTAGTCGGTAAACATATAAAGTGTCAAATCACACTAGTTTATCATCCCACAAGAGCATTGTCGCAGTTGATATCGATATTTATTACACCCTCGTCGATGTGGTCAGAACACAAAACAGTATAGTACTTGAAGACTTCAATATTCCCGATATCTATTGGAAAACAGAAGAATGTACAGCCACTGGTCAACGCCTGATTGATTTTGCTGACGATAAGTTCATGACCAAACGGTAAAGACACCTTCAAGAGGTAGCAATATTCTTGATTTTTTATTTAGTGCAAGCAACTCTCATGTCACGAACGTCAAAGTGGGCGAACCCCTCGGAAATAGCGACCACAACCGTAACCATTTTATGATTGAGCTCAAGTTGAAAACTTCAATTAACTGCGAAAAAGTCCCCAACTTTAGATTAACTAACTTTGATAACTTAAGAGAGGCAATGGCATCAACAAATCTAACCCACGGACAAGATGTCAATCAATCGCCAAGCAATTTATTGAGTGCACTTCAAAATATTGAAAAATGACCAAGTCCCTCGCAAAAGCAGGCGAACAGCAGTCAATCAGCATAAGTACTGGAAAGGATAATTGCAGCGCCTTCAGTCGAAAAGAAAGCAAAGCACTCGAATAAACAGAAACACCCATGCGACGATTTTGCAAAAAAATGAATACAAAATCAGCAGACGAATTTTTGAGGCGGTCCAGAAACGAAAGGAAAAAGATTACAGAAATGAAATTGCGGCCAACGTCAAAACGAATCCGAAACAATTTGCCAGTTATATATCGAGTAAAAATATTCAAGATCTGTCATTGGCCCTCTTGAAAATGATATTGGTGAGCTAGAAACTGACGACACTAAAATGAGTGTCCTGCTTAACCAATTTTCTGTTCTTTATTTACGTTAGAGAATGCCGATATTCATAATCCTGAGGATATCAAAGCGCAAAGACAAATCAAAGCCCTCTGCACAGTGAACTTCTCCCCTGCCGAAATTATTAAATATATAGAAAAATTTAAAGTTACAAAATCTCCCGGCCCAGACCAAGTTCATTCCAGAATACTAAAAGAGACTAAGAACGAAATTGCCGAACATCTAGCAAATATTTTCACCCAATCTCTCACAAATGGCACCTGCCCCTCTCAATGGAAAGAGGCCAAGGTCACCCCAATTTAAAAAAAGGGGACAAAAAGTGTCCCGGAAATTACCGTCCAATAAGTTTCACCACAGTCATATGCAAATTGTTGGAAAGTTTGATCCCGGATAAAATTGCAGGATTCGCAGAATTGAATCAGTTGATAGGTAATTCTCAGCATGGCTTCGGACGCAATCGTTCATGTCTTACTAACCTGCCTTTTTTTCAAGAATATAAATGAATTTCACGACGCGAAATCTCCGATTGACATCATTTACCTTGACTTTCAAAAGGCTTTCGACAAAGTTCCCCACAAACGCTTAGTTAGTAAGTTGCACAGCATCGGTATTCGAGGTGAACTGAATAACTGGATAAAATGCTGGCGTACGGACAGACGGCAGCGAGTCATACTTAATGTAGCTTTCTCAATTTGGGGTAAAGTTACAAGCGGCATGCCTCAAGGATCTGTGTTAGGTCCAGTTCTCTCCATAATATTCATAAATGATCTCGACAACAACGTACTCTCGAACATTAGTAAGTTTGCAGACGATGCCAAGCTAGGAGGAAAAGTGCAAGCCAAACTTGAGTGTGAGCAGATTCAATTAGGCTTGAACAAAATTGTTGAATGGTCATAAAAGTGGCAAATGAAATTCGATGTCGACAAGTGTAAAGTTATGCACATTGGTCACCATAACCCTAATAACGAATATTCAATCTACGGAAAGAAACTGATACCAGTCACCGATGAGAGAGATCTAGGTGTCATCATTAGTAACGACTTGAAAAACAACAAGCAATGAAACGATGCAGCCAAAAAAGGTGATACAATGTTACGCATGATATCCCGCACAATCTCGTACAAGAGCGGAAATAGTATTCGCCAGTTATACACTGCATTTGTTCAACCGCACCTTGAGTATTCCGTCCAATTTTGGTCTCCATACCTCAGAAAAGACATTATTAAATTAGAGAAAGTCCAACGCAGAGTTATCAAGCTAATTCCTTCGCTGCGCAACAAATTGTACGAAGAGAGAGTGCGCAAACTCAACATTTGTTCGCTAGAAAGACGTTAAGTCAGAGGTGACATGAACGAAGTGTGGAAGATTATGAAGGGTAAGGAAAGCGTAGAGCGAGCAGGCCTTTTCACTTTAGATGCGAACGGAGTGACCAGGAATATTGGATACAAAATTGTTGGTTCGCGTTTCACACTCGACATCACGCGCAATTTCTCCGCGTATAGTGTTGTCGAAGAATGGAAGACTTCCCGCGGAAGTTGTAAAAGTCGCGGCCCGACAAATTCTACCAACATCGTCGTTAAATAGATCCCATCTATAGCACTTTCACCAGTATGTTCGTGAAAAAATGGTGTCCGGCATTGACACCCATTCGGTTAAATTAGTGCCCGGCATTGGCACTAGCACGGTAAGAAAGGTACCTGGCTTTGGTACCTGCTCGTTGCAAAACGGTGTTCAGCAATGACACCGGTCAGCATTGGTTTAACGAGGAATGAAACTGTGACAATCTCAGATCAGCACCGTGGGTCGGTGGCTTTCTCTTCAGGTGTTGATTTGAGTTGTTTCGAGTATCATCGTTAAATGCTATTTCCTTCCACAAACTTTCCCCTTCTTGATCTATTAAAACAGAAAATACCGACACAAAATGCTATCTTAAACGTTCTACTTCAGAAACAATCTTCTTA
Organism: Gammarus roeselii; assembly: GCA_016164225.1. Classification (NCBI taxonomy): domain Eukaryota; kingdom Metazoa; phylum Arthropoda; class Malacostraca; order Amphipoda; family Gammaridae; genus Gammarus; species Gammarus roeselii. The sequence continues at coordinate 9,244 of SDVV010007420.1, forward strand.
CTATCAAAAGGCAACTCAGTTTGGGCCAAAAGTCCTGTTGTTAGCTTCTGACACTTGTAAACACTTGTACACTCCGCTTGAACGGAATGTTTCTCTGCTTGACGTAACTTTCCTTGCCGCTGCTACCCCCGAAACTTTCGTTGTGAGCGTCTCGCTCTGATGGCACGATGATGACCCACGCCCTCTGCTCCTGCATTCACCGGCGACGAGTAGCCTGGAGTGCAACCACTTCCTGCGACTTGAGTTTGGACGGGCTGGTCGAGGGCAACTTCCGATCTTACCCGAGAGTCGACGTGTGGTTAGGTGGCCTATTTTGTTGACCTGACTGCTGAATTGGGGTTGGGTGGTCGGGTTTGGCTGACCTGGCTGCTGAAGAGAGTTAAGGGGTCGGGTTTTGTTTATTTGTCTGCTGAGGATGGTATTTTCTTCTTGATCTGGCTGCTGAGGAGGAGTTGTTGAGTCGGGTTTTGTTGACTTGGCTACTGAGGAGAAGATGAAAGTTTAGTTTTGTTGGTCTGTCTGCCATGGAAAAAATGATGGGTTGGGTATTGTTAACCTGGTTGCGTAGGAGAGGTTATGTGATAGGCTTCTGTTAACCTGGCTGCTGACCTTAGATTGGGTGATCTGGTGGGTATATGTATTCTTTGTACTGCTCGGGTGCTGATTTGGGTTGAAAATCCGATGTATGTCGCCTCAACAGCGATCTGGAAATCGGAGTGGGGGTTGTCGCATGTACAGTAGCGAACAAAAATTCGTTTATGTTTAGTCTGTAACCGGAAAAACAAATTCGACTTTTCCCACGTGGAATTTAACTTCATATAGAAATTATTTACGTTACTATGTGTAGACAAAGCTTCTTAATGGGTAATAATAATCAAATTTCCGATAAGTTTTAATATGGGGCGGAAAATGGACATAGAAAATTTTACTTAGTTTCAAATCATAAACTAATTTTTGATCGCTACTGTACATCTATTTTTAAGGACCAGACAGCAAAGGTAGGGGTCAGATTTTCGGGCGCACATATGTCTCCCTATTATTTTATATTGTGCTCAGCTACCGGGTGAGATAAATCATCACGTATTCTTTACGAGTGCTACGTAGAGAGAGGTCAATGTCTGACAGCTGTCCGAGTATACTTCAAAAATACCCAGAAAGTGTATCTGTGTAAGTCAAACATCGATACTCTAGAAGGAAGGCGAATGTTAAATGCAATATCGCATATTTGCGCTAAGTCTTGCTGCTAAGCTGTGGTCGGCATACTACATACCAACAATATTTCTTTGCACTCTTGTTCCCCAAAATCTGTTACATGATGCACTAGGGCAAATTTTATGCTGCTCGGCAAAGGAGGGCAGGTCCCGTAAAGAGGCCTCTTTCTCTTTTAGCCACTCATGGAACGTTTATTTTTATGGTCTGCCCTGCCCGGAGCGGATGTAATTTCTCGTTTCCAGAGTTTTGTAAAGATGCTTGTCGACAGGTTTCTGCTGCCGCAAAGTGCGTAGGTAAACTACGCTAAATAGCCTTTATCGATCGCCAAAGTGGGTAGTGGAATAGTTGTTACCTTTTATTCTGCTGTGACTGCATGAATGAAAACTGCTTTGAAGTGTTCTGGAGTTCATCAGTTACGAAAATGAGTATGGTAATTATTTAGCCTGTGTTGGTGGGAATAAGTTATTGAAAAAAATATCCCTTCGTTGTCTGATGTTCTTTAGAATGTATATTGTAGATATAAGTACAGTAGTAAGCCTGACATGGACTTAGGAGTATATCGTAGCATTCCTTCAAAATAAAACTACAGTAAAAGTACAACTAGCCGATGTGGTGTCCATCATTCACGGGCTACCGACCGATGAAGGCTCTAATGGAGGGTGTTGCCGCCTTCCGCAGCAATAGTGCTTCCGTCGTTGACGCTTAGTGTAGGAAGAGATTGGAGGAGGAGGAGGAGTTGTCTTCAGTGTTTCTCGAGGCGATTTCATAGGTGTTCACGTTACAACAATTAACCATTTCATGTGATAAACGATTCCAAATATTTTGTATCGTGATTGTAAAAAAATTTTTGGCAACTATTATTCAAAACTGTTTCAACTGCAGTGTTTATCTGATATTTATATATTTGTTATAATCTCTATCAATGAGGCTCTCGGGTCTAGCTTTAGTAGAAACATTCAAGTTTTTGTAGTTTTTTATTCGCTTTAAGTTTGTCGAGTCGTTGTGGGTATGTCATATTTCTCTATTCCAGAATAATTTTGTTCAGAATATCTGTTGTGTAATCCAATGTGCATAAGGGGGCATTTATCAACATTAACCTACATTTGTTCGTATCAGAAGAGTTCACAAGTTTATTAAGTTGAATTTTGAATGTTTTGCGATCTTGTTCACAGTTCCCTATGTGGCAGAGCTCTCGTCGTCGAATTTAGATAACTTGCTAACGATGACGCTGTCGAGGCCATTCATATAGATTATGAAAAGGATGGGTCTATGAACACTCCTCTGGGCTACTCCTGATGTTACTGTTGCCTACAGATTTTTTCTTTAGACTACATAGCTGACCCTGTGCATGCTGCTCCTGAGCCAATTTCGGAGCCACCTGGGAACGTATCCAGTTACACCGTGCGCCTCCGCTTTTTTCCGTTAGTGTTCATGGGAAGAAGACTACGTCAAATACTTTTTGAAAACTAAGATGGATTCGTTCGACAGCATTGGTTTCGTCGTATAACTCAGTGACCTTATTGAAAAACCAAGAGATTGATGGGGCAACTGAGTGAGCTTCTAAAGCCGTGATGGGTGTTCATTATAAGGTGGTTTCTCTTCAGGTGACTTGTTATTACTGCTTTAATTAACCTTTCCAAGGTTTTGCCGAACACGGATGTGAGACTGATTGGTCCATAGTTCGCTGGCTCTTATTCATTACCCTTCTTGAACATGGCTGTGTCATCTGCGGTTTTCCAATTATGCGGGTAATTTCAGTCTTTGACGTGTTGAAGATTTCCATCAGTAGTCTACTAATGAGTTCGTAAAGTTCCCGTGTCATTCTCGGGTGCAGTTCATCTGGTCTAAAAGGTTTGTGAATGTTCAACTTGCAGAGTTGTTCATTTACTTCATCAACATTGAATGGAATATTTTTAATCGCTTCAACAAGGAAGGAAATAATTTTCACTTCTCTAGTCAGCTCGACTCCTAGACTATGACATAAATTTTCATTTGTAAAGGCGCTCGCAGAGTGATCGTCGAGTATGCGAAACGTATCTGGATTACGTTTGACCATTCAATCAGCATTTGTTCCTCGTTTCCCTTGGCGCTGCTGGTCATTCTCTTCTTTGTTCTACCAGCCCGGTCATGTGCTAGTTTTGGTTCTTGTGTGGAATTAGTTTTGTAGGCTGGATAAAAAATCTGTCGGCAAACAACTGCTTCATAAACTTCATTATTCGGCAACGCGGGATATTTTGTTCTTTCAATTTCGGGATGTATCGCTTGTTTGCTTGCATCACCCTGTCTCTGACTCAAAGCATTCATGAGGTCCTTCCATCAAATTGGTATCCGAAGTCTATGAAAATAATTTTGTCTTTTGACTCTTCTAAATTGGATTTTCGAAAATTGTGGTTATACAATAGTGTGTGATGATGACTTGCTTTTTATTTAAATCAATGCTTCTGCACTCAAATCAATGCTTCTGCTGCCCGACCCAGTTCTTTTGCAAGGTTTTGGCCATGGAAGCTGCACGAATTCTTGCTCCTTGTATTGTTCTTCTAGGTTTCGTGTTTGGTATTTTCGTTTATTTCTTGTTTATTTCATCAGTGCCCTACATCAGTGTTGCCGTCGGTTATCATCATCAGAGTGGCCGTCAGTGCTCCCTATTAGTGTTGTCGCCAGTGCCCTCGACCAGTGTTGCTGTCAGTGCCCTTCATCAGTGTTGCCCTCAGTGCTACGGTCAGTGCCCCCTATCTGTGCTAGCCGTTGCCGCGCTCACCCTTGACTTGCTCTCAACAGGTCGTCTTATGCTAAGCAACACGGCGCTAACCCATCGATACTCTCCTACATCGATATCACGTCGGCTTATCGGTCAACTTCCTGCCTTCGTCGAGATAATTCCCGCAGGGAACGTCCGTAATATATCGTCAATGCAACAGAACCAAGCCAACGGGAATAAGGCGACTGGACTGAGCAAGTTGACAATTTGATTATTTTCTTCTGCATGTGTCAAAACATGGGCTGACTCACTTCGTGCATTATGGATTGTTGTAATTGTTGTTGCTTCTTTGTAATAAACGCAGCCTCAAATAAGTTCTTCATACACGTATTTATTTCATAAATGCAATCATTTACTTGCAAAGCGGAATATTTTTAGCTTTAAATATTGATAAATTGTAGGTGAAGTATGTACTTCGATATGAATGATATAAATGAATGATATGAATGATATAATGTTTATGGTTGCTTGACGATTTTTTATGCTATTAACAATCTGATGATTAATTCTCCAATATTGATTGAGAATTAAATCTGTATAATTTTTGTTTACTGACCCTTTAGGTTTTAAAATAAATCAAACTATTTTTGAATTAAATCTAATCATTAATGGGCACGTAACTTCGAAAACTGTCGTCCAATTTGTCGACGTTTTGCTGGTCACTGCACCCTGTAGAGTTTTCCAAAAACATTTCAGAGGAACATTCAACATCCCCCAATTTTCAATCATAGTTGACCGTATTGTAGAATGTAGTTTTTTATGTGTACAGAGCCAATTTTCTCGCAATTTTTTGTTCTGTTGAATAGATATGAACGATGCAAGGAATAGCATGTTAGTGGAGCAGCCCTATTAATGCAATTGCTTCGTTGAATAGATATGAACGATGCAAGGAATAGCATGTTAGTGGAGCAGCCCTATTAATGCAATTGTTTCGTTGAATAGATATGAACGATGCAAGGAATAGCATGTTAGTGGAGCAGCCCTATTAATGCAATTGTTTGTTGAATAGATATGTACGATGCAAGGAATAGCATGTTAGTGGAGCAGCCCTATTAATGCAATTGCTTCGTTGAATAGATATGAACGATGCAAGGAATAGCATGTTAGTGGGGCAGCCCTATTAATGCAATTGTTTCGTTGAATAGATATGTACGATGCAAGGAATAGCATGTTAGTGGAGCAGCCCTAATAATGCAATTGTTTCGTTGAATAGATATGAACGATGCAAGGAATAGCATGTTAGTGGGGCAGCTCTATTAATGCAATTGCTTCGTTGAATAGATATGAACGATGCAAGGAATAGCATGTTAGTGGAGCAGCCCTATTAATGCAATTGTTTCGTTGAATAGATTTGTACGATGCAAGGAATAGCATGTTAGTGGAGCAGCCCTATTAATGCAATTGTTTCGTTGAATAGATATGTACGATGCAAGGAATAGCATGTTAGTGGGTTAGCCCTATTAATGCAAGACTGTGCGAATCCCTCGTCTTGGCAACAGTTCGAACTTGAATGTCGTCCTCAAAGCAAATACATGGCTTCGTGCGTCGTTGAAACAAGTTTGCAAGTAAAATTGTGGCATCCGGAAAAAATCAACCGACGCATGGAATGTTGATTTAATTCTAAAGATTACCCAAAGCTTCGGACACTTCGTGAAATTACAATCTATTTCCTAATTTATGTCGGTCAATGTCAATTGAACGGGGTCCGTTCAAATTAAATGACACGACCAAAGGTGCGATACACAACCCGGATCGCTGCTTAGAGACCAGAAGCCACCATATTTATAATTACTTAACATATTCACCTAATCATCGATTAAAAAAAAATGAAATCTGTCACAAAGCAGGCAATGTACCTACGATATCAAAATACAATTCGTTGCATGTTCACTTTTAACGGTTTGACGTCCTCCGGCGTCGCTGATGGGTTCGCTCTGCAGGTCTTCGGAGCTGGTACAAGACGAAGGTAACGTTTCGACACCAGCATATTCAAATATTTCTGTTTAAACGAGAAAGAAAACTGTTTGCATAAGTGTATTGTAAGCATTTCTGTTTCACTAGATATTACAACATTCCAATGACAGTTTGAAAGTATATCACTTATAATTACTACGGTCAAACTGATTCCACAGCAATTTATTAGTCAGGCACATTAGGCGTAAATAGGAAAGTGCCTAAATGATTTTATTGTATGAATATTGCAATCATCATTACTTTATAGAGAGCGATCCTCTCCTTATGGAAGTGCTTGAACAATCATTTTCCGCAGTTCCTTTAGCGAGTAAGCGCGAAGCACCGAGACACAGCTGGCCGGCCAATTGGAGCCGCGCTGTAACACTTTGTTGGGAGGACAACTTGCTCTGGCCAATTAGGGAAGATGGCTGTGAGGGAAGCGGGAGGGAAGAAGAAAGGGAGAGGGAAGAGGAAGGGAGAGGGAAGGGAGAGGGAAGAGAAAGGGAATGAAGAGGGAAGGGAGAGTGAAGGGAGATGAAAGGGAAAGGAAAGAGAGAGGAAAGGGAGAGGGGAGGGAAAAGCAAGGGAGAGAGAAGGGAGATGGAAATGAGAGAAAAGGAAGAGAAGGGGCATGGGAGAGAAAGGAAGGGAATGGAAGAAGGAATGGAGAGTGAAGAGAGGGGGAGTGAAGAAGAAGCGGTACGAGGGCTGGGTATGGAAAGGAGAGGGAGCAGTACAGTTGATGATGTGCTATCAGCTGTAGATGTCATTGGTAACGAATGGACAGTTTCTTGATCTGTTTAAAAACTTCAGTATTCCCAACAAATCCGATCAAAATGAACGACAATGTTGAATCGGACACTGAAAAAGTAAAAAAAAATTTTATGGTGGATACCATTTTGGAGGGACGGAATCATGTTCTTAAATAGGCAACTGTTGTCATTAACACTAACCTAGCTCATCGAATAAAGTAGCATTTGATTGGCAGTACATTGTCTCTTTAAGATTGGTCAATAGAAATTCCGAGATGATTTCAAGTTATGGCTGAGTAAGCTTTTCGGTCCTTAAAACTTGTTTCAAATTTTCACTCTAATACTTCGCCCATTGTCTTGTTTCGTTTACCAGCTGTCCGGATTTGTTAATCAAGAGACAAATTTTACTGACGAGTTCGAAAATTTGGCTGCAAAGAAAATAAAACTTGGCATTTCCAGTCATTTTTTCTATAGCCTCCGCTTCTTTTTCTCTTCTTCTTTGGCAATGTGAATCCTTTATTCGCTTGTCAATTGCATAAATAACTTCCTATTTTCTTGCTGCTCTTGTTCATATTGGTACTCCTGAACTATTAGGATTGTTTTATTACATTTACTAATGAAAAAAAAAGATGTAAAAAGCTTTGCCGAACAAAAGCACCATTTTTTTGAAGGTTTATAATATAAATAAACATCGGGAATAATGGGTATGAATACGGGTATATACCCATTACAACCCTGCTTGGGACAGTTACTTCTGATGTGTCACTAGTACCAGGCCCTGCATTGCTCTCTGTGTCACTACTACCAAGCCCTTGCATTGTTCTCTGTGTCACTAGTACCAGGTCCTTGCATTGCTCTCTATGTCACAAATACCAGGACCCTGCATTGCTTTCTGTGTCACTAGTACCAGGCTCTTGCATTGCTCTGTGTCACTAGTACCAGGCCCTTTCATTGCTTTCTGTGTCACTATTACTAGGCCCTTGCATTGTTCTCTGTGTCACTAGTACCAGGCCCTTGCATTGCTCTCTGTGTTACTAGTACCAGGCCCTTGCATTTCTCTCTGTGTCACTAGTACCAGGCCCTTGCATTGTTCTCTGCGTCACTAGTACTAGGTTCTTGCATTGCTCTGTGTAACTAGTACCAGACCCTTGCATTACTCTCTGAGTCACTAGTACCAGACCCTTGTATTGTTCTCTGTGTCACTAGTATCAGGCTCTTAAATTGTTCTCTGTGTCACTAGTACCAGGTCCTTGCATTGCTCTCTGTGTTTCTAATACCAGGCCCTTGCATTGTTCTCTGTGTCACTAGTACCAGGCCTTTGCATTGCTCTCTGTGTCACTGGTACCAGGCCCTTGCATTGCTCGGTGTCACTGTACCAGTACCAGTCCCTTGAATTGCTCTGTCACTGATAACAATAAAAGGTAACATCTTTAAACTTGCATGCACCATCCAATTTTCATATGCAAGCTCGATTTTTCATTATGGATAATCCTAAAATCATTCGTCTACCTTGAAAGCGATGTTACCTCTGAAGCCGAGACTGAGCGATATAAGTCTACGGTAAATATGATCTATGTTTCACTAAGTCAAGCACTCCCGAATTGAGGTCCTCATTGTTAGACAAACCACGATTTTGATTCCATTGCTAGTCTTTGTTCAATCAGTTTGGTCAATGGAAACCTGATAATCAATTTACATGTATTGAGGCCTCACGGGACTGGGCAATTGAGTTGCTAAGCGTGATCAGTGCCCTGTTAATGAATGATCAGCGCCCTGTTAATAAATGATCAGCGCTTTGTTGATGAACGATCAGTGCTTTGTTAATGCATGATCAGCGCCCTGTTAATGAATGATCAGCGCTTTGTTGATGAACGATCAGT
>SDVV010007421.1:0-17797 GCA_016164225.1 Gammarus roeselii
CCCCCCGCCCTCCCCCGCTACGCTTACCCCGTATGCTCGGTGAGTCAAGGTTGCATGCATCGCGTCGTACCCCGCTGAAATGTTATGTGCAAATTCCCGTAGACCGGACAAAATCCGTCGTTTGCGGACATACTAACTACTACCAAGAAAGCCTGTTCAGTTGCTACGGTTTACTAACATTGTAAATAACCGCGATTAGGACAAAACTGCTCGTGTAAAGGGAACAACGATGTCACCACTCGGAAGCGGGGTTTGGGGTAGGAATAAACTTAAATAAATAGCTGCGATTGTGATGTTAGGATACAGGTGTTAATGCCGAACAACAGTTGTGCAGTTTGATTACCTTGTACACAAACAAAGGCTCGAGGCAAACTATCACTCGGTATAGCTAGGTGGACATCGGTGCCTGTCACATAATGTTGTTTGTTGTTGTACCGTGAACAACTTACATTTGCTTCCCATGTCCTAAAATTCATTTAGAAAAGGCCTCTAATAGTGTTATTCAATTATGAAGTCATTTCTCATTTTAACCTAGCCTCTTCATCTTCCCTCCACCAATTCTAACATTTAACCCAGCCTCTTTATCTTTCGTCCACCAATTCTAACATTTAACCTGGCCTCTTCATCTTTCTTCAACCAATCCTAACATTTAACCTAGCCTCTTCATCTTTCGTCCACCAACTCTAACATTCAACCTAGCCTCTTCTTCTCTCGTCCACCAATACTAACGTATTTCCTGGTTCAGACCTCACAGGGCATGGAATAGTAATTATAAAGGGTATTATATTCCAGACTTTACAGAGCCTGGTGTAGTAATCAGAAGTCTATTCTATTACAGACTTCATGGGGCCTGGTATAGGAACTCAAACGAGTATCCTATTCCAGACTTCACTAAGCCAGGCAAAAAAAATATTACCGAGCCTATTCCATTCCATGTTTCACAGACCTGGAATATAAATCCTACCAGATCTATTCTAATAACGACTTCACAAGGCAAGCTACGGTAATCCTAACAAGTATAGTCAGCAGACTTCACAGGGCCTAGTATCTTCAGCAGACATCCACAGGAGTCATGGCGTGCATGAATCCAGGGTCAGCACTCAGCAGCAGTCACTACAAGAAACTCTCAAGGGCTCTTAGGAGACGGCAACGTTGAGAGCATACCCTGCTTCACGAGAGCAGACGGAAACGTTGAGAGCATACCCTGCTTTATGAGAGCCAACTAAAACGTTGAGAGCATACCCTGTTTTACGAGAGCAGACTGAAACGTTGAGAGCATACCCTGCTTTACGAGAGCAGACTGAAACGTTGAGAGCATACCCTGCTTTACGAGAGCAGACTGAAACGTTGAGAGCATAGCCTGCTTTACGAGAGCAGACTGAAACGTTGAGAGCATACCCTGCTTTACGGGAGCAGACTGAAACGTTGAGAGCATACCCTGCTTTACGAGAGCAGACTGAAACGTTGAGAGCATACCCTGCTTTACGAGAGCAGACTGAAACGTTGAGAGAATACCCTGCTTTACGAGAGCAGACTGAAACGTTGAGAGCATACCCTGCTTTACGAGAGCAGACTGAAACGCTGAGAGCATACCCTGCTTTACGAGAGCAGACTGAAACGTTGAGAGCATACCCTGATTTACGTGAGCAGACTGAAACGTTGAGAGCATACCCTGCTTTACGAGAGCAGAATGAAACGTTGAGAGCATACCCTGTTTTACGAGAGCAGACTGAAACGTTGAGAGCATATCCTGTTTTACGAGAGCAGACTGAAACGCTGAGAGCATACCCTGCTTTACGAGAGCAGACTGAAACGCTGAGAGCATATCCTGCTTTATGAGAGCAGACTGAAACGCTGAGAGCATACCCTGCTTTACCAGAGCAGACTGAAACGCTAAGAGAATACCCTGCTTTACGAGAGCAGGTCACGCCCCAACTCGAGAAGAGAGGCTGAAATGTAATCTGGACGGATGAATTCTATTAATTTAGATGGAACAGCTGGTTTGTCTTGGTGTTATGGAACAGCTGGTTGGTCTCTGTGTTATGGAACAGATGGTTGGTCTCTGTGTTATGGAACAGCTGGTTGGTCTCTGTGTTATGGAACAGCTGGTTGGTCTCGGTGTTATGGAACAGCTGGTTGGTCTCGGTGTTATGGAACAGCTGGTTGATCTCGGTGTTATGGAACAGCTAGTTGGTCTCGGTGTTATGGAACAGCTGGTTGGTCTCGGTGTTATGGAACAGCTGGTTGGTCTCAGAGTTATGGAACAACTGGTTAGTCTCGGTGTTATGCAACAGCTGGTTGGTCTCGGTGTTATGGAACAGCTGTTGGTATCGGTGTTATGGAACAGCTAATTGTCTCGGTGCTATGGAAAATCTGGTTGCTATCGGTGTTATGGAACAGCTGGTTAGTTTCGGTGTTTTGAAACAAGTTGGATGTATGCGTATCTATGAATGAGAGGATTTCGAGGTACGTCTTGCCGTCAGATTGTGTGAAGGGCTCTATCTCTCCTGCCGTCAGCCACCAGCCCTTAAAAGGGATGCGGCCTTGCGTGCGCATCTACTAGCTTGAGATCTGAACCCTAGTTGTATTATGTTATTACTAAAAGCTCTTGACATGGAATCAGAGAAGGGTGATGAGCATCATTTTATTTGAAGCTCAGGTTAGAGAGTTCTGAAGCACATAATTTAAGATGTTGTGCTCCAATGATAGTACGTTATTTAAGACTATCGGAATGAGAACCGTGACCGACGCGTATTGAATAGAGCTGTTGTAGTCTAAGGGTGTTAATGCAATAGGTTGGGGATGCGATGTTCTATTTATTTATAAACGCTATTCAACAGTAAACAAGGAGGCAAGAAGTGGCAGGTAGTGTTGGTATCCACGTATCAATTATTCATCGGGCTAACACTGTGAAGAGAACGTGTCCAGACATCATGGAATACGTCTGTAGTGAGCCAGTGTTGGCCAGTGTTGGTATCCACGTATGAATTGTTCATCGGGCTTACACTGTGAAGAGAACGTGTCCAGACATCATGGAATACGTCTGTAGTGGGCCAGTGTTGGTATCCACGTATCAATTATTGTTCATCGGGCTTACACTGTGAAGAGAACGTGTCCAGACATCATGAAATACGTCTGTAGTGGGCCAGTGTTGGTATCCACGTATCAATTGTTCATTGGGCTTACACTGTGAAGAGAACGTGTTCAGACATCATGGAATACGTCTGTAGTGGGCCAGTGTTGGTAGCCACGGATCAATTGTTCATCGGGCTTACACTGTGAAGAGAACGTGTCCAGACATCATGAAATACGTCTGTAGTGACCCAGTGTTGGCCAGTGTTGGTATACACGTACCAATTGTTCATCGGGCTCACACTGTGAAGAAAACGTGTCCAGACATCATGGAATACGTCTGAAGTGAGCCAGTGTTGGCCAGTGTTGGTATCCACGTATCAATCGTTCATTGGGCTCACATTGTGAAGAGAACGTGTCTAGACATCATGGAATACGTCTGTAGTGGGCCAGTGTGGGTCAGTGTTGGTATCCACGTATCAATTGTTCATCGGACTCACACTGTGAAGAGAACGTGTCCAGACATCATGGAATACGTCTGTAGTGGGCCAGTGTTTGACAGTGTTGGTATCCACGTATCAATTGTTCATCGGGCTCACACTGTGAAGAAAACGTGTCCAGACATCATGAAATACGTCTGTAGTGGGCCAGTGTTGGCCAGTGTTGGTATCCACGTATGAATTGTTCATCGGGCTCACACTGTGAAGAGAACGTGTCCAGACATCATGGAATACGGCTGTAGTGGGCCAGTGTTGGCCAGTGTTTGTATCCACGTATCAATTGTTCATCGGGCTCACACTGTGAAGAGAACGTGTCCAGACATCATGGAATACGTCTGTAGTGGGCCAGTGTTGGCCAGTGTTGGTATCCACGTATCAATTGTTCATCGATCTCACACTGTGAAGAGAACGTGTCTAGACATCATGGAATACGTCTGTAGTGGGCCAGTGTGGGTCAGTGTTGGTATCCACGTATCAATTGTTCATCGGGCTCACACTGTGAAGAGAACGTGTCCAGAAATCATGGAATACGTCTGTAGTCAGCCAGTGTTGGTATCCACGTATCAATTGTTCATCGGGCTCACACTGTGAAGAGAACGTGTCCAGACATCATGGATGGAATACGTCAAATCTGTACCGTGTAATTCAACCGCCTGTAGTGGGCCATTCATTATCAATAATATTGGTCCTGTTTTGTATTCTGCTATGTTGTGCGCACACTCCTCCTTAGCACAATGGACTTTACCAAGACGTGCAGGCTCTTCGAAAATCTTACATTTTTAAGGCGCCAGTGCTTTTGCTAGGTGGCAGCACCGGGTACACCGTTAAATTGATGCTAGTCTTGCCTAACGCTTATCCGAACCCGCCGGCCTGCCCGTCTTGGTGTAGTCAATTGGTCTGCGGGGAGCTCTACTCATCTACATGCACTTCAAGCAATATTTGGAATGTTATCGTCAAATACACGAAGTCCAAAAACAATTTTATTATTGCGCATTACCGTTTATTAATAATACCATAAGCTATTCAAAACTTTACAATTTTCAACTAAATCAGAAACTGCATTCCAATGAACATCATCAGCTTCTCGAATGGAAGGACGGCGCGGGCCAAAGCGTTCTAGCCTGAGGTTCGTGTGGTGTGCCATGCAGCTTTACTTGTCTGGATCTAAAAGTAAAGATTGATAGTAGACCAGGATCTGACTGGTGTCTAAATTACCGAAAAAAAAAACTTACAATATAGCTCGAAGCAAACCAAGACGAGGTGCCCGGCAGCATGGTACGAATCGAAAAGAAAACGATCCTCTTTCTCTGATTTTCTATTACAAATATTCTGAATTAGTCAGCCGATGCTGATCGCATGGTAAATAAAGACGATTCTTATTGCTATTCACATGAATCTTAAATCTCCAATTGTCATAGTTAAGGGAATGTTTATTGTACTAAAATCAGCGTGCATAAACAAAAATAGACATCACCTGGCAATTAATAACAACGCGCCATCGCAAAAATTCTGCAAGAAAGCTACATAAAAAAACATTTCTGTAACAGACACCAAACGTAGTTCAGAGGCCCAGAAAAAATGAATTTCGACGCCTTTAGTCAGCCCGGGACCATAAAGCTCTGTGTATCCAAGAGTAGGAACACATTCACATGGGGGACAGTTGGTGCCTGCGAGGTGAACATTGCTGTGGCACTTCTGATTGGCGTGGCCCTTACGATTAGCGTGGCACTTCAAATTGTCTATTCCAACGCACAACCAATCCGAAGCTAACGCGGGGCAAAACGTTGTCCTCGCAGGCATCACCCATCTTCTATGTCAGTGGGCACCTCGATGGTAAGGAAGAAGTTCGCATTGCTGAAACCGTTCAAAACTGCCTTGTACAGACGATGAACGAATATTACGCAACTGACGTTGTAGGATAGTATGCCTCCACTCACAGGAGTATATAACCCACGTGATCTTAACTCAACTGACGTTGTAGGATAGTACGCCTTCACTCGCAGGAGTAACCCACATAATCTTAACTCAACTGCCGTTGTAGGATAGTACGCCTTCACTCGCAGGAGTAACCCACATAATCTTAACTCAACTGACGTTGTAGGATAGTACGCCTTCACTCGCAGGAGTAACCCACATTATCTTAAACAAGGCCATGCACCAGGTAGAAGGGTTTAATAAGGGAACCTTATACCCAGTATACTACAGGTACTGTTGTTACAGGGAGAGCGAGAGGGAGTAGAAATTAGGGTTAGTGAAGGAGTTAGGAGTAGGAAGAGGAGGAGGGGAGGGGGGGGGGTTGGCTGCTGTAATTCATTTACTTTCGCGCGGCCTTCGAGAACATCAAAGCTCTTTGCACCAATTACTTAAACGTAACTTTAGAGCTCATCGGGAGCAAGAACTTCCTCATCGAAGGCCGTCGGGGGTCAAAGAATCAAACAACAATCGAGTCCGTTAGACCTTTTGATGACGGCGATTTGCTCTAGCCAATTAAGAGAACAATACGTGCACCAAGATGTGTCGGATAAATGGAAGGGATTATCCCTTGAATACAGGTAACAATAGGATGTGTTTTAGTAGCGCGTACAATGTCAGCTCATGACATATTGTTCTCGCGGACAATGAATGTCATTCAATAGGATTATGATCTCATGCGTAACAAATAGCATCATGGAACATTCTCCTCCTCCTCCTTCTCATCGTTGACATGTCGCGCCATTAAAACAGTCATGCATCAGGAATCTTGTTGTTGTTAGTGCGTCTACTTTCATCAACTACCCAAAGTAATGCCCGGTCGTTGTTCAGCAAAAGTTTGCGGACCTTGATAATAAATTACCATAGCAGCAAGAGTTTAGCAAAATGTGTTGTTATTTATTCGAATGCGTTGAGTGCATACATTTACTCCAAGGTCCACATGCTCGTACTATTAATTATGACGAGCATTATTTACTTCATGGTGCACCTGCTCAAAATATTCATTATGACGAGCATTATTTACTCCATGGTCCACCTGCTCATAATATTCATTATGACGAGCATTATTTACTCCATGGTCCACCTGCTCATAATATTCATTAGGACGAGCATTATTTGCTCCATGGTCCACCTGCTCATATTATTCATTATGACGAGCATTATTTACTCCATGGTCCACCTGCTCATAATATTCATTATGACAAGCATTATTTACTCCATGGTCCACCTGCTCATAATATTCATTATGACGAGCATTATTTACTCCATGGTCCGTCCACCTGCTCATAATATTCAGTATGCCGGGCATTATTTACTCAATGGTCCACCTACTCATAATATTCATTATGCCGAGCACTATTTACTCCATGGTCCACCGTCTCATAATATTCATTATGCCGAGCACTATTTACTCCATGGTCCACCTTCTCATAATATTCATTATGCCGAGCACTATTTACTCCATGGTCCACCTACTCATAATATTCATTATGCCGAGCACTATTTACTCCATGGTCCACCGTCTCATAATATTCATTATGCCGAGCATTATCAATTGAACCGTATGAGTTCCCTGTGCATGTAATGAGACGATTGTTTAAATAAACAGCTTCTAACATTACTACTCCAATCCCCTTCAGCAATACCCAGGAGAGTCAATGAATATTGTCGTCGTTCTTTACTAAAAAAATCGTGCGAATTAATTTCCCCAATTATGCGGTATATTGGCATTTTTGAAAAGTGACTTGTATAAAAATACTAGATTATATTCCGACTACATTGAAAATTAAACAATATGGCATTCGCGATAAGGCGGCGGTAACGCACTTTTGCTAGCGTTTATAGAGCAAAAGAACATAAATATTATTTTAAAATCCATTAAGGCCCATTAAGGCCCCCTCTGACAACAAAGGTGAGGATTTTTTGCACGTGCTCTCGTTTTCTTCGTGTCACCTTTTCCAGTTATTCCTTTTACTACGGATATTGGCAAGCTAAAATTCATATCATTGACATATTTTTCTGATAATGATCACACATAAGATTTTTTTTTAAATACAAACACAGAACCTGTCGAAGCATGAAATCTTTTGCAAACAACACTAACCGATTCAACCCTTCTTTTCGAATCATCTGATCAGGGAATTCCCCACCTCCCATGACAAGGATCCCCTCCTGCTAAGCGTGAACTTCGCTCCAGCCCAGGAATGATTTACTCAAGAGAGTAACAAGACTGGAATGTTGCCGTGACAACGATAAGTCGAACCCCGTGATAATTGAAACCAGAAGGGGGTAATGTGGTATGAACCAATGGAAGGCTTCCGTTCGCGATCAATGTAATAAGTCCTAGGTTGAATATTAATAATATTGAGAAGTTTTTATCACGTACACGAAATTAGTGGGTCACGGTCATCGTGAAGCGATCGAAATAGGTAATTCCTTCAAACACCGGATCACCAGCTCTCAACCATTCTATCCGGGCTTAGGTAACATTTAAGGTTCAGAGTCAATCCTCTTTTCCTACACAGGTAGCCTTCACAGACCATCAACTTTAATACACAGGTAGCCTCCGAAGACTATCAACTTTCCTACACAGGTAGCCTCCACAGACTATCAACTTTCCTACACAGGTAGCCTTCACAGACTATCAACTTTAATACACAGGTAGCCTCCGAAGACTATCAACTTTCCTACACAGGTAGCCTTCCCAGACTAAGCTTCTGACGTCCGGCAGCAGAGCGCATCCATATTGCTTGCTTTTCATGCAAATAGCGTGGGAGCAGGGAATGGATAAGAAGCGGTGTACAGACGAGGATCTTTATGAAGGTCCGGCCGCCGTTCAACTGTTTAAGGAAGAGGGACCTTTATGGTGGTCCTCCCACCATTCATCAGCGTAGGAGGCAAAGACCTTTATGATGGTACTCCCGCCATCCATCCGTGTAGAGGGCAAGGATCATAATGGGGGGGTAATGACGTTGGCAATCCGTGTAGGAGGCAAGGATCTTTATGATGGTCCTACGACCGTTTATGCGAGTAGGACGCAAGGATCTCTATGTGGGTAATCCCGTCGCTAATCCGTGTAGAGGGCAAGGATCTTTATGATGGTCCTACGACCGTTCATGCGAGTAGGACGCAAGGATCTATATGGTGTTAATTCCGTCGCTTATCCGTGTAGGAGGCAAGGATCTTGATGATGGTCCTCCCACCGTCCATCCGTGTAGGGGCAAAAAGCTTTATGGTGGTTCTCCCGCCGTCCATCCGTGTAGGAGCAAAGAGCTTTATGGTGGTTCTCCCGTCGTCCATCCGTGTAGGGGCAAAGAGCTTTACGGTGGTTCTCCCGCCGTCCATCAGCGTAGGGGCAAAGAGCTTTAGGATGGTTCTCCCGCCGTCCATCCGTGTAGAGGCAAAGAGCTTTATGGTGGTTCTCCCACCGTCCAACCGTTTAGGGGCAAATAGCTTTATGGTGGTTCTCCCGCCGTCCATCCGTGTAGATGCAAAGAGCTTTATGGTGGTTCTACCGCCGTCCATCCGTGTAGGGGCAAAGAGCTTTATGGTGGTTCTCCCGCCGTCCAACCGTGTAGGGGCAAAGAGCTTTATTGTGGTTCTCCCGCCGTCCATCCGTGTAGGGGCAAAGAGCTTTATGGTGGTTCTCCCGCCATCCATCCGTGTAGGGGCAAAGAGCTTTATGGTGGTACTCCCGGCGTCCATCCGTGTAGAGGCAAAGAGCTTTATGGTGGTTTTCCCGCCGTCCATCCGTGTAGGGGCAAAGAGCTTTATGGTGGTTCTCCCGCCGTCCAACCGTGTAGGGGCAAAGAGCTTTATGGTGGTTCTCCCACCGTCCATCCGTGTAGGGGCAAAGAGCTTCATGGGGGTTCTCCCGTCGTCCATCCGTGTAGGGGCAAAGAGCTTTATGGTGGTTCTCCCGCCATCCATTCGTGTAGGGGACAAAAACCTTCATGATGGTTCTTTCGCTGTATACTTGGGACTTTCCTAAGAGTATGTTACCAACAACAACTCATCAGCCCCATGCTCCAACAAAACCAGCGAGCACGCCAGCGCAAACAACACCCATGTTTAAAAAATACTATCGGCACGATAGCCCAAGAAGCACCCATGCTCTAACAATATCAGCGACCACGCCACCACAAGCAGCTTCCATGCTTATTTAATGCCTCCGAGCACGCCAGCACAAGCGTCACCGCAAGCTGATATATATACAAAGCGAGCACGCCAGCACCAAAAACACTAAGCGCACATGATACTAGCGAGCACGCCAGCAAGCAGCACAACCGGCTCATATAATACCACTATGCTCGCCAGCACCAGCAACACCACTGGTTTGCATAATATAATTAATCTAGTCCATCGCAGCAACACCACAAGCTTAAATAATAGAAGAGAGATCCAGCAAGCTACACCACTTTCTTTTTTAATACAAGCAGGCTCGCTAGACCCAGCTAAACCACAGGCTCAAATTATGCCAGCGAGCACGCCTGTTAACAACACCACTGGCTTATATAATGCCATCGAGCTAACAAGCAGGGAAACCACAGGCTTATATAATACCAGCGAGAAATCAACGCCACAGACTTATATGATACCAGGAAGCAGGCCATGCAACAATCAATGCCAATGGTGATATAAACCAACTGCAACTGTATATTCATAATATAAACTCGACAATAATAACATCCGCCAATCAACTCAGAAATATATTACCTGCGATGTAATTCCACAGTACTTCATATTCTTCCTGTCGCACTGTGATAAGACCCAACCTGGTGCCCACCTAGAGCTCAGTAATATACCATCACTTTAAACGTTCCTAAAATAATTCAGTCGACATTGGGATTGGGTTTAGGCTGGGTCAAGTCAATTTTGTTCAGTTTTGACCAACCCTGTGACTTCTTTGAAAATAGACCAAGTTCGATTTTTTAAGAAAATATCTTAGTGTGAGGTGGTATCTCATGCTAATTTCGTATCTCATTACAGTTTCTTGCGGAAAATATTGTCAAAAAAGTGACATCGCCTGAAGTTTGACATTCCCAACTCTAATTCAATCCAGATGATTTTTCAAAATATTTGAACATTTTCAATTTTTCTGAAAATTACAAACGTGATGCGGATGTTACTGTCGGTTCCCAAAATCCTGCCTATTCATTTCGGTTACAGGCACCGGACGCTTGGATTTCCCAGTGTCTAATCTTGACAGGTTGTGATCAATACAGTTACGTTGTGGGCATCATACGTCTTCCCATTCGATCAAGGTAAGAAAGCGTCACAGTCTTTCAGGTCATATCGAGGATTCCTCGAGCACGAGCAACACTGAATTCTTATGTAATACTTGGAAGGACGCCAGCATCGGTCGATGTCTCTGGCCTACTGAATACCGACCGAAATAAAACGGAATGCTATTTTACATTCGGCCAGGATCCGCCAAACATGATTTCTTTGAGCTTTGAATAATGCGTGAGCCGAACTCTGTTTGGGGTCAGGCAATACGCACGGGCAAGCGAGCGGAGGCCCACCTTCGTTCAAGACCTTCAAGACCTTCAGAAAAGATGAGGGCCCTTCACTCCAAACAGGATTACAGCAAGCTGAACCTGGTCAGTATTCGAATTTATTCATAACATTTGTCTACCTCGGCATCAGATATCAGGGAATTGAGTTGCTTGCAATTTTGTGACGCAATTTTCAACGAGGTGCACCCGGCCCAGGAGTAGGGCACCCGGCCCAGGAGTAGGGCACCCGGCCCAAGAGTAGGGCACCCGGCGCAAGAGTAGGGCACCCGGCCCAAGAGTAGGGCACCCGGCCCAAGAGTAGGGCACCCGGCCCAAGAGTAGGGCAGCCGGCCCAAGAGTAGGGCACCCGGCCCAAGAGTAGGGCACCCGGCCCAGAATAGGGCACCCGGCACAAGAATAGGGCACACAACCCAAGAGTAAGGCACACGACCCAAGAGTAGGGCTCACGACCAAAGAGTTGGCATCCGGGCCGAGAGTAGGGCACCCAGCCCAGGAGTAGGGCACCCGGCCCAAGAGTAGGGCACCCGGCCCATGAGTAAGGCACCCTGCCCAAGAGTAGGGCATCCGGCCCAAGAGTAGGGCACTCGGCTCAAGAGTAGGGCACCCGGCCCAAGAGTAGGGCACCCGTCCCAAGAGTGGGGTACCCGGCCCAAAAGTAGAGAGAACGTTTGTTAAATAAGAGCGCTCAACAAAATTGAATGATCGACAAGGCAAATTCGGTCAGTTTTTACCGAGCCACTGATTGGGTCTATGTTATGAACGACTCTTTATACCGTGAAGCTTCTATTGCTGGAGCAGCTATCATCTTATATTAACCTCTCGCATACATCATGAAGGTTATAAATAGAATCTAAATGACTACGCGGATTATCCGTGGCTTAAAATATTTCTTTACGTCTCTATATTGCAGCTATAACCCATTGACTTGAGCTTCATGAGGGCATTCAGCAAATGATTGATGAGGAGTCAGAAAATTTATGTTCACCAGTGAGAGTTATTTGCTGGTTTTACCACATAACTATATATATATATACTAAATAAGACTCGGAACTCCAAAAGGTGTTTGTTCATATTTGTAACTCCCTCTAGTGGCAAATGGAGATTATTGCCCTCTGAGTTTGTTCACAAGGAACATATCAGCCCGTCCCAGAAGATGTACAAAGGCATACACAACAGTACTTCCGTGGGAGGAAACATTGTCGCGCCTCTCGTGGCTGCGAAGTGAGGTGACTACAATCAAACAAAGGAAAAAATAGATTTAGTCGTTGTTCCTCATACTAACTGCCGTTGAAGGGATCATACTAGCGAGAAGGGTTGATTTTATTTTTTCCCATATGTGAACTCCAGACCGCGCTTTTCTGTTACCATACACTGGTAGTGATTGGAGAGCTGTAGTGGAGTAAATTGCCTGGAGTCCATACCCGCGTACGCTGTTTCCTATTATTTTCGTCGCATGAATTTCTGTGCTCAATCGTAGCGGTTAGTATTGTATGATTTAAAGCAATAGGAGAGTGAGGCGTGCACCAGATCTTCAAATAGCTACGACTTCCATACCACCACCGGGCACCGGGCACACGCTCTACTCCATGTTCATTTTTGATGTAACCATTGAACAAAGCCATATCATACTCCCAGTTTTAGTTGGTCCAGGGTCATTGGCGTCCTCCAAGTCCCACCTGTACACAAATAAGCAACAAGATTAGTCGCGATTTAAGTCAAACGCAGTTGCATTAAAACAAACCAGGCGCTTGTTTAGTGCCATCTTGGCACGATTTACATTTACTAGTGCAGGCCGACTCCGCTGATGGTAGAAGTGGCCATTCTCAAAATGTATCAAATGATGAATGCAATCGTCTTCTAGCATCCTTCCCGTCCCCGGCCCTCATCTACCGTCCTTATCCTTCAGGCTACCATCAAAGAATCGTAAACCTGTGCCTCTTCAGTACCGCAAATAAATATTGTCTTCCCTGTTCTTGGTTTAATCCTGATGAAATTGTGAAGAAGCCACTTCTAATGCTGGCGAATTGTGATGTTGTGATACTTAGATGTATGAAATTAGACGTTTGGAATTGTGATACTTAATGCTGGCGCCCAGAATAATTAGAGAGGCATAAGGAAAACCCCAGATTCCTATTGCTCGTATTCGTGATGCAACTAGTGATTTGTCTAACCAGACTTTAGTTACAATTAAAGAGCGGTCGACCTATTTGGTTGCCTACATAATAATGAGGATCAATCCAGACGACAGACACCCGTACGCACTAACTGTATTAATACATAACATGTAGGCGTGTTTACCTACCAATACGGTGCGCGTTCGAAACTGTTATTTTCATAGATCAAAATGTCAGCAACACATTGGATTATTCCAGTCAATGCGTTAACGGTAAGTCTTCTAATTTCTTACCGTCTGACTGCAAAGTGTTCCCCACACCCTTCCACCTTCTCATGACCTCTCGCGAATATTTCTCATATCGGTGCTCACCTCCCACGATCCTCCGGCCCAACAGCTCCGATTTGCAGGCATGTTATTGAAAAATATTTGACATGACAGGGAAAGTCCTCAACAGTGACGGACCGAAGGGTTGCCGGTGATGAGCAAAACAGGCAGAAGCCTGGACGATGTTAGAAAGTAGCGTGGTCAATGATAGGCACAAGCCTCGACTATGATAGTGAGAAACTTCGTCAATGACAGGCATCAACAACAACAGGACTGTCTCATATCACTGCTCGCGCCATGTTATTTTCATTTCCACTGACAGTACAAGGCATGTCAGGGCCTATAAAATTGCCTTAGAATACAAAGCATGTAGCAGAGCTGTATTGGTGCGTCGCAGAATACGAGGCATGAAGAAAAGCTGTATATTCAATATTGCATAACAAATGTGAACAAATAGTTAGACGCAGTCAACAAATAACGATGTTATGTTTCCATGAAACTGCATTGCAGGGACGCCTTGTGCTTCCAGTAATGAACATCAGATAAAAGTTTATTACCCCATGCAATCACTTCAATAAACAAGGTACCCAGTTGTATTGCAAGCAGCCGTCTGTGAACGGTTTCAATCAGAGCAGGCTGTTGACTCCATCATTTTTTAGAGTTATCTGCAGCCTACCGTCCTGCAAATAGCCACTACAAACACAAATCTAATCCAAACGACGTGCCCTCACAGCATAGCTCGGCCCAGCCTTCTCGGATCGTTCTCACAAGTTTATGACTCGTTTAACTAAGTTTTTTGCTAGAATCCTACCTATTCAGCATTTCTTATTGTACAACACTCAACATACATATCATCTCACAGTAAGAAAATTTCGATCTAATTATTTTCATTAATAAAATACCCGTCCAGCCGGTATTTGCATTGACCGGTTCCCCCGGAAACCAATTGATCATCAAAACAGCTCATCCATACACCCCGTTCTCCCACCCAACCTACTCTCCCATCCGCCGAAACTCTTTACGCCAACCGGTTCGCTCGGTAACCAGATCTCTCTGTAACCAGATCTCTCTGTAACCAGATCTCTCTGTAACCAGATCTCTCTGTAACCAGATCTCTCTGTAACCAGATCTCTCTGTAACCAGATCTCTCTGTAACCAGATCTCTCTGTAACCAGATCTCTCTGTAACCAGATCTGTCTGTAACCAGATCTCTCTTTAGCCAGCTCTCTCTGTTACCAGATCTCTCTGTAACCAGATCTCTCTGTAATCAGATCTCTCTGTAACCAGATGTCTAACTAACCAGCTCTTTCTGTAACCAGGTGTCTCTGTAACCGGTTCCATCTGCTGCCGGTTCAATCCATCACCGGTTCAATCTATTACCGGCTCAAACTGTGTCCGGTCCTCCCTGCAACTGGTTCAATCTGTTGCCGGTTCAAACTGTGACCGGTTCTCTCTGGAACCGGTTCTATCTCTAGCCGGCCCTTCTTGGTTCTCGGTTCTGCCATCCATACAACCGCTTCTTCCATACAACAGCTTCTTCCTTTCAATCGCTTCTTCCATTCAACCGCTTCTTCCATTCAACCGTTTTTTCCATTCAACCGCTTCTTCCAAACAACCGCTTCTTCCATTCAACCGCTTCTTCCATTCAACAGCTTCTTCCATTCAACCGCTTCTTCCATTCAACCGCTTCTTCCATTCAACCGCTTCTTCCATACAACAGCTTCTTCCTTTCAATCGCTTCTTCCATTCAACCGCTTCTTCCATTCAACCGCTTCTTCCAAACAACCGCTTCTTCCATTCAACAGCTTCTTCCATTCAACCGCTTCTTCCTATCAACCGCTTCTTCCTATCAACCGCTTCTTCCTATCAACCGCTTCTTCCATTCAACCGTTTCTTCCAAACAACCGCTTCTTCCATTCAACCGCTTCTTCCATTCAACCGCTTCTTCCATTCAACCGCTTCTTCCATTATTCAACAGCTTCTTCCATTCAACCGCTTCTTCCATTCAACCGCTTCTTCCATTCAACATCTTCTTCCATTCAACCGCTTCTTTCATTCAACAGCTTCTTCCATTCAACCGCTTCTTCCATTCAACCGCTTCTTCCATTCAACCGCTTCTTCCATTCAACCGCTTCTTCTATTCGACCGCTTCTTACAAACAACCGCTTCGTCCATTCAACCGCTTCTTCCATTCAACAGCTTCTTCCATTCAACCGCTTCTTCCATTCAACCGCTTCTTCCATTCAACCGCTTCTTCCATTCAACCGTTTTTTCCATTCAACCGTTTTTTCCATTCAACCGCTTCTTCCAAACAACCGCTTCTTCCATTCAACCGCTTCTTCCATTCAACCGCTTCTTCCATTCAACCGCTTCTTCCATTCAACCGCTTCTTCCATTCAACCGCTTCTTCCATTCAACCGCTTCTTCCATTCAACCGCTTCTTCCATTCAACCGTTTTTTCCATTCAACCGCTTCTTCCAAACAACCGCTTCTTCCATTCAACCACTTCTTCCATTCAACAGCTTCTTCCATTCAACCGCTTCTTCCATTCAACCGCTTCTTCCATTCAACAGCTTCTTCCATTCAACAGCTTCTTCCATTCAACCGCTTCTTCCATTCAACCGCTTCTTCCATTCAACCGTTTTTTCCATTCAACCGCTTCTTCCAAACAACCGCTTCTTCAATTCACCGCTTCTTCCATTCAACAGCTTCTTCCATTCAACCGCTTTTTCCATTCAACCGCTTCTTCCATTCAACCGCTTCTTCCATTCAACCGCTTCTTCCATTCAACCGCTTCTTCCATTCAACCGCTTCTTCCATTCAACCGCTTCTTCCAATCAACCGTTTTTTCCATTCAACCGCTTCTTCCAAACAACCGCTTCTTCCATTCAACCGCCTCTTCCATTCAACAGCTTCTTCCATTCAACCGCTTCTTCCATTCAACCGCTTCTTCCATTCAACCGCTTCTTCCAAACAACCGTTTTTTCCATTCAACCGCTTCTTCCATTCAACCGCTTCTTCCATTCAACCACTTCTTCCATTCAACCGCTTCTTCCTATCAACCGCTTCTTCCATACAGCCGCTTCTTCCATACAACCGCTTCTTTCATACAACCGGTTCTTCCATTCAACGGGTTCTTCCATTCAACAGGTTCTTCAATTCAACGGGTTCTTCAACACAACGGGTTCTTCAACACAACGGGTTCTTCAACACAACGAGTTTTTCAACGCAACGGGTTTTTCAACGCAACGGGTTTTTCAACACAACGGGTTTTTCAACACAACGGGTTTTTCAATACAACGGGTTCTTCAACTCAACGGATTCTTTATTCAACGGGTTCTCCCATTCAAAATGTTCCTTCATCCAACCGTTCTTTGCTCCAACCGGTTCTACGGTCCAGCAGGATCTCCGTTCCAGCCGGTTCTCCCCTGCACCAGTGCACCCTTCCAACCGTTTCTGCACTTCAAACAGGTTCATCCCATCTCAACCACCCCCACCCTCCTCCACTTGTCACACACATCCACCCATTACCCCCCCCCTAGCTCTGACACGCCAGGTCTTGCCGATTTCAATAGCTAATAAGCGCCCTGCAAAATTTCGAGCAAAAAGTTTCATGGGCGAACAGGAAATGAAGCAAGGGCGGCTGTGATCCCCCGCACAGGCGCCGAAGTGGAGGAGTCCGCCCAACAATGAACACTACTGGGGGAAACAGTGGGAACATGGCATGCAGACTACCGAGCCACGTACCATAGGAGGGCAATGGAGGGGCGGGAGGTATGAAAGGAACCCAAGTCTGCAACATAAAATAGCTATTAATGAACGGAAATAAATGTGAAATGAACATTCATCAAAGAGGAGAACATGTGGAAATCCCTATGAGGTGTTCAAGAGCATCGCATTAAATGCTTCAAACCGTAGGAAAAATTGCGTAAGTAAAAACAATGAAAAAAAACATACAAGGTTGGCAGCGTATGATTGTTGCAGACTTGGGTAAACATAACCAAAAACTGTGATTAGAAAGCGACCAAAAAAATTACAATAATTGAATGAAAAAAAAATTAAAGCTTATACAAAGCAACAGAAATGGGATTCATAGTGATAAATGGTTGAATAAAAAAAAAAATACATATCTATTTAGAAACCCAATATTGAGATAATAACTTGAATGCAGTAATTTTGTTTAGTCCTAGTGTAGTTTTAAGATAACATAATAAAATAAATTCGAAAACTAACGTGGTCGTGACATTCCATACTACATATCATTTCAACTTCCCAATTCTCCATGTACTATTCAT
>SDVV010007422.1:0-17796 GCA_016164225.1 Gammarus roeselii
GGTGATGAGAGATGGCACCACACTTGGTGAACATTCTTGGGTGATGAGAGATAGCACTAAACTTGGTGAACATTCATATATGATGGAAGATGGCACCATATTTGGTGAACATTCTTGGGTGATTAGAGATGGCCCCTCACTTGGTGAACATTCTTGGGTTATGAAAGATTGCACCACACTTGGTGAACGTTCTAGGGTGATGAGAGATGGCACCACACTTGGTGAACGTTCTTGGGTCATGAGAGATGGCACAACGCTCGGTGGATATTCTGGGGGATGAGAGATGGCACCACACTTGGTGAACATTTTTGGGTGATGAGAGTTGACAATACACGCGGTGAAAATTCATGGGTGATGATGAATTACGCCACAATTGATGAGCATTCTTGGGTGATGAGAGATTGCACCACACTTGGTGAACGTTCTAGAGTGATGAGAGATGGCACCACACTTGGTGAACATTCATGATTGAAAAGAGATGGCACCATACTTAGTGAACATTCTTGGGTGATGAGAGATTGCACCACACTTGGTAAGCATTCTTGAGTGATGAGAGATGGCACCATACATGGTGAATATTCTTGAGTAATGGGAGTTGGCACCACTGTTGGTGAGCATTCCTGAGTGATACAAAATTGCCCACACATGGTGAACATTCCTGAGTAATGAGAGATGGCACCACACTTGGTGGGCATTCATGAATGAAGAGAGATGGCACAATGCTCGGTGGATATTCTGGGGGATGAGAGATGGCACCACACTTGGTGAACATTCTTCGGTGATGAGAGATGGCACCACATTTGTTGAATATTCAAGGGTGATGAGAGATGGCACCACACTTGGTGAACATTCTTGGATGATGGAAGCTGGCACGACACTTGGTGAACTTTCATGAGTGATGAGAGATGGCACCACACCTGGTGAACATTCTTGGGTGATGATAGATGGCACAACACTTGGTGAATATTCTTGGAGGATGAGAGACGGCTCCACACTTGGTGAACATTCTTGGTTGATGAGAGATTGCACGAAACTTGGTGAACATTCTTAGGTGATGAGAGATTGCACCACACTTGGTGAACTTTCTAGAGTGATGAGAGATGGAACCACACTTGGTGAACATTGTTGATTGAAAAGAGATGGCACCACACTTGGTGAACTTTCTTGGGTGATGAGAGATTGCACCACACTTGGTAAACATTCTGGA
Source organism: Gammarus roeselii (assembly GCA_016164225.1). Classification (NCBI taxonomy): domain Eukaryota; kingdom Metazoa; phylum Arthropoda; class Malacostraca; order Amphipoda; family Gammaridae; genus Gammarus; species Gammarus roeselii. Next base: position 1,208 of record SDVV010007422.1, read on the forward strand.
GTAATGAGAGATGGCACCACATTTGGTGAACATTCATGTGTGTTGAAAGATGGCACCATATTTGGTTAACATTCTTTGGTGATGAGAGATATCACCACACTTGGTGAACATTCATGTTTGATGAGAGATGGCACCCCACTTGGTGAACGTTTTCGGGTCATGAGAGATGGCACCACACTTGGTGAACATTCATGAGTGATGTGAGATGGCAAGACACTTGGTGAAAATTCTTAGATGATGAGAGATGGCACAACGCTTGGTAGATATTCTGGGTGATGAGAGATGGCACCACACTTGGTGAACATTCTTCGGTGATGAGAGATGGCACCACATTTGGTAAATATTCATAGGTGATGAGAGATGGCACCACACTTGGTGAACATTCTTGGATGATGGAAGATTGCGCGACACTTGGTGAACTTTCATGAGTGATGAGAGATGGCACCACACTTGGTGAACATTCTTGGGTGATGATAGATGGCACAACACTTGGTGAACATTCCTGGAGGATGAGAGATGGCACCACACTTGGTGAATATTCTTGGATGATGAGAGATGGCACCACACTTGGTGGATATTCTGGGTGATGAGAGGTGGCACCACACTTAGTGAACATTCTTCTGTAATGAGAGATGGCACCACATTTGGTTAATATTCATAGGTGATGAGAGATGGCACCACACTTGGTGAACATTCCTGAGTGATGAGAGATGGCACCACACTTGGTGAACATTCATGGGTTATGAGAGATGGCACACTATTTGGTGAATATTCATAAGTGATGAGAGATGGCACCACATTTGGTAAAAATTCTTGGGTTATGAGAGATGGCACCACACTTGATGAATATTTATGGGTGATGAGAGATGGCACCACACTTGGTGAACATTCTTGGGTGATGAGAGATGGCACCACATTCGGTGAACATTCTTGGGTGATGATAGATTGCACCACACTTGGTGAATATTCTTGACTGATGAAAGATGGCACCACACTTGGTGAACATTCATGGATGATGAGAGATGGCCCCACTCATGGTGAACATTCTTGGGTGATGAGAGATTGCACTACAATTGGTGAACATTCATGGGTGATGAGAGATGGCACCACACATGGTGAACATTCATGGGTGATGAGAGATTGCACCACACTTGGTGAAGATTTTTGGGTGATCAGAGATTGCACCACACTTGGTGAACATTTTTGGGTGATGAGAGATGACAATACACGCGGTGAACATTCATGGGTGATGATGAATCGCGCCACACTTGATGAGCATTTTTGGGTGGGGAGAGATGGCACCACACTTGGTGCATATTCTTGAGTGATGGGAGATGGCACCACACGCGGTGAACATTCTTTGGTGATGAGAGATGGCACCACTTTTGGTGAATATTCTTGGGTGATGAGAGATGTCCTCAAAATTGGTGAGCATTCTTGAGTGATGAGAGATTGCACCACACTTGGTGAACATTCTAAAGTGATGAGAGATGGTACCACTCTTGGTGAACAGTCATGAATGATGAGAGATGACACCATATTAGGTGAACATTCTTGACTGATCAGAGATGGCCCCACTTGGTGAACATTCTTGGGTAATGAAAGATTGCACCACACTTGGCGAACGTTCTAGGGTGATGAGAGATGGCACCACACTTGGGGAATATTCTTGATTGATGAGAGATGGCACCACACTTAGTGAACATTCTTGGGTGATGAGAGATTGCACCACACTTGGTAAGCATTCATGAGTGATGAGAGATGGCACCTCACATGTTGAATATTCTTGAGTAATGGGAGATGGCACCACACTTGGTGAGCATTCCTGAGTGATTAAAGATTGCCCCACACTTGGTGAACATTCCTGATTGATGAGAGATAGCAGTACACTTGGTGAACATTCTTGTATGTTGAAATATGGCACCACATTTGGTTAACATTCCTGGGTGATGCGAGATATCACCACACTTGGTGAACATTCTTAGGTGATGAGAGATGGCACCACACTTGGTGAACATTCTTGGGTGATGAGAGATAGCACTAAACTTGGTGAACATTCATGGATGATGGAAGATGGCACCATATTTGGTGAACATTCTTGGGTGATTAGAGATGGCCCCACACTTGGTGAACATTCTTGGGTAATGAAAGATTGCACCACACTTGGTGAACGTTCTAGGGTGATGAGAGATGGCACCACACTTGGTGAACGTTCTTGGGTCATGAGAGATGGCACCACACATGGTGAACATTCATGAGTGATGAGAGATGGCACCACACTTGGTGAACATTCTTGGGAGATGCTAAATGGCACCATACTTGGTGAACATTCTATAGTGATAAGAGATGGCACCACACTTGGTGAACATTCTTAGGTGATGAGAGATGGCACCACACTTGGTGAACATTCCTGGGTGATGAGAGATTGCACCACTCTTGGTAAGCATTCATGGGTGATGAAAGATTGCACCACACTTGGTGAACGTTCTTGTGTGATGAGAGATGGCACCACACTTGAGGAATATTCTTGATTGATGAGAGATGGCACCACACTTGGTGAACATTCCTGGGTGATGAGAGACTGCATCACACTTGGTAAGCATTCGTGGGTGATTAGAGATGACACCTCACATGTTGAATATTCTTGAGTAATGAGAGACGGCACCACACTTGGTGAGCATTCCTGAGTGATAAAAGATTGCCCCACACTTGGTGAACATTCCTGAGTGATGAGAGATGGCAGCACACTTGTTGAACATCCTTGTTTGTTGAAAGATGGCACCACATATGGGTAGCATTTTTGGGTGATGGGAGATATCACCACACTTAGTGAACATTCTTGGGTGATGAGAGATGGCACCACACTTTGTGAACGTTCTTGGGTCATGAGAGATGGCATCAGACCTGGTGAACATTCATGAGTGATGAGAGATGGCACCACACTTGGTGAACATTCTCGGATGATGAAAGATGTTACTACACTTGGTGAACTTTTATGAGTGATGAGATATGGCACCACACTTGATGACCATTCTTGGGTGATGAGAGATGGCACCACACATGGTGAATATTCCTGAGAGATGAGAGATGGCACCAAACTTGGTGAACATTCATGGATGATGAAAGATGGCACCATATTTGGTGAACATTCTTGGGTGATTAGAGATGGCCCCACACTTGGTGAACATTCCTGAGTGATGAGAGATGGCAGCACACTTTGTGAACATTCATGTATGTTGAAAGATGGCACCACATTTGGTGAACATTCTTGGGTGGTGAGAGATATAACCACGCTTGGTGAACATTCTTGGGTGATGAGAGATGGCACCACACTTGGTGAACGTTCGTGGGCCATGAGAGATGGCACTACACTTGGTGAACATTCATGAGTGATGAGAGATGGCACCACACTTGGTGAACATTCTTGGATGATGGAAGATGACACTACACTTGGTTAACTTTCATGTGTGATGAGAGATGGCACCGCACTTGGTGACCATTCTTGGGTGATGAGAGATGGCACAACACTTTGTGAACATTCTTGAGTGATGAGAGATTGCATCACACTAGGTGAATATTCCTGAGAGATGAGAGATGGCACTACACTTGGTGAATATTCGTGGGAGATGCGAAATGTCACCATACTTGGCGAACATTCTAGAGTGATGAGAGATGGCACCGCACTTGGTGAACATTCTCGATTGATGAGAGATGGCGCCACTTTTGGTGAACATACTTGGGTGATGAGAGATTGCACCACACTTGGTGAGCATTCCTGAGTGATGGAGATGGCACCACACTTGGTGAACATTCTTGGGTGATGAGAGATGGGACCACACTTGGTGAACGTTCTTGGGTCATGAGAGATGGCACCACACCTGGTTAACGTTCATGAGTGATGAGAGATGGCACCACACTTGGTGAACATTCTCAAGTGATGGGAGATGGCACTACACTTGGTGAACTTTCATGAGTGATGATGGATGGCACCACACTTGGTGAACATTCTTGGATGATGGAAGATGGCACTACACTTGGTGAACTTTCATGTGTGATGAGAGATGGCACCACACTTGGTGACCATTCTTGGGTGATGAGAGATGGCACAACACTTTGTGAGCATTCTTGAGTGATGAGAGATAGCATCACACTTGGTGAATATTCCTGAGAGATGAGGGATGGCACTACACTTGGTGAATATTCGAGGGAGCTGTGAAATGGCACCATACTTGGCGAACATTCTAGAGTGATGAGAGATGGCACCACACTTGGTGAACATTCTTAATTGATGAGAGATGGCGCCACTTTTGGTGAACATACTTGGGTGATGAGAGATTGCACCACACTTGGTGAGCATTCCTGAGTGATGGAGATGGCACCACACTTGGTGAACATTCTTGGGTGATGAGAGATGGCACCACACTTGGTGAACATTCATGGATGATGAGAGATGACACCATATTTGGTGAACATTCTTGGGTCATTAGAGATGGCCCCACACTTGGTTAACATTCTTGGGTAATGAAAGATTGCACCACACTTGGTGAACATTCCTGAGTGATGAGAGATGGGACCACACTTGGTGAACGTTCTTGGGTCATGAGAGATGGCACCACGTCTGGTGAACGTTCATGAGTGATGAGAGATGGCACCACACTTGGTGAACATTCCTGAGTGTTGAGAGATTGCATAACACTAGGTGAATATTCCTGAGAGATGAGAGATGACACTACACTTGGTGAATATTCTTGGGAGATGCGAAATGGCACCATACTTGCTGAACATTCTATAGTGATGAGAGATGGCACCACACTTGGTGAACATTCTTGATTGATGAGAGATGGCGCCAAATTTGGTGAACATTTTCGGGTGATGAGAGATTGCACCACACTTGGTGAACATTCTAAGGTAATGAAAGATTGCATCACACTTGGTGAACGTTCTAGGGTGATGAGAGATGGCACCACACTTGAGGAATATTCTTGATTGATGAGAGATGGCACCACACTTGGTGAACATTCTTGGGTGATGAGAGATTGCCCCACCCTTGGTTAGCATTCATGAGTGATGTGAGATGGCACCTCACATGTTGAATATTCTTGAGTAATGGGAGATTGCACCACACTTGGTGAGCATTCCTGAGAGATAAAAGATTGCCCCACACTTGGTGAACATTCCTGAGTGATGAGAGATGGCAGCACACTTGGTGAACATTCATGTATGTTGAAAGATGGCACCACATATGGTGAACATTCTTGGGTGGTGAGAGATATCACCACACTTGGTGAACATTCTTGGGTGATGAGAGATGGCACCACACTTGGTGAACGTTCTTGGGTCTTGAGAGATGGCACCACACTTGGTGAACATTAATGAGTGATGAGAGATGGCACCACACTTGGTGAACATTCTTGGATGATGGAAGATGGCACTACACTTGGTGAACTTTCATGTGTGATGAGAGGTTGCACCACACTTGGTGAGCATTCCTGAGTGATGGGAGATGGCACCACACTTGGTGAACATTCTTGGGTGATGAGAGATGGCACCACACTTGGTGAACACTCATGAATGATGAAAGATGGCACCATATTTGGTGAACATTCTTGGTTGATTAGAGATGGCCCCACACTTGGTTAACATTCTTGGGTAATGAAAGATTGCACCACACTTGGTGAACATTCTTGGGTGATGAGAAATGGCACCACACTTGGTGAACGTTCTTGGGTCATGATAGATGGCACCACACCTGGTGAACGTTTATGAGTGATGAGAGATGGCATCACACTTGGTGAACATTCGCAAGTGATGGAAGATGGCACTACACTTGGTGAACTTTCATGAGTTATGATAGATGGCACCACACTTGGTGACCATTCTTGGGTGATGAGGGATGGCACAACACTTTGTGAACAGTCATGAGTGATGAGAGATTGCATCACACTAGGTGAATATTCCTGAGAGATGAGAGATGGCACTACACTTTGTGAACATTCCTGGATGATGGAAGATGTCACCATATTTGGTGAACATTCTTGGGTGATTAGAGATGGCCCCACACTTGGTGAACATTCTTGGGTAATGAAAGATTGCACCACACTTGGTGAACGTTCTAGGGTGATGAGAGATGGCACCACACTTGAGGAATATTCTTGATTGATGAGAGATGGCACCACACTAGGTGAACATTCTTGGGTGATGAGAGATTGCACCACACTTGGTAAGCATTCATGAGTGATGAGAGATGGCACCTCACATGTTGAATATTCTTAAGTAATGGGAGATGGCACCACACTTGGTGAGCATTCTTGAGTGAAAAAAGATTGCTCCACACTTGGTGAACATTCCTGAGTTATGAGAGATGGCAGTACACTTGGTGAACATTAGTGTATGTTGACATATGGCACCACATTTGGTGAACATTCTTGGGTGATGAGAGATATCACCACACTTGGTGAACATTCTTGGGTGATGAGAGATGGCCCCTCACTTGGTGAACGTTCTTGGGTCATGAGAGATGGCACCACACTTGGTGAACATTCATGAGTGATGAGAGATGTCACCACACTTGGTGAACATTCTTGGATGATGGAAGATGGCACTACACTCGGTGAACTTTCATGTGTGATGAGAGATGGCTCTACACTTGGCGATCATTCTTGGGTGATGAGAGATGGCAAATAACTTTGTGAACATTCTTGAGTGATGAGAGATTGCATCACACTAGGTGAATATTCCTGAGTGATGAGAGATGGCACTACACTTGGTGAATATTCTTGGGAGATGCGAAATGGAACCAAACTTGGTGAACATTCTAGAGTGATGAGAGATGGTACCACACTTGGTGAACATTCTTGATTGATGAGAGATGGCGCCACATTTGGTGGACATACTTGGGTGATGAGAGATTGCACCACACTTGGGGAGCATTCATGAGGGATGGGAGATGGCACCACACTTGGTGAACATTCCTGGCTGATGAGAGATGGCACCTCACTTGGTGAACATTCATGAATGATGAGAGATGACACCATATTTGGTGAACATTCATGGGTGATTAGAGATGGCCCCACACTTGGTGAATATTCATGGGTAGTGAAAGATTGCACCACACTTATTGAACGTTCTTGGGTGATGAGAGATGGCACCACACTTGAGGAATATCCTTGATTAATGAGAGATGGCACCACACTTGGTGAACATTCCTGGGTGATGAGAGATTGCACCACACTTGGTAAGCATTCATGAGTGATGAGAGATGGCACCTCATATGTCGAATATTCTTGAGTAATGAGAGATGGCACCGCACTTGGTGAGCATTCCTGAGTGATAAAAGATTGCCCCACACTTGGTGAAAATTCCTGAGTGATGAGAGATGGCAGCACACTTGGTGAACATTCATGTTTGTTGAAAGATGGCACCACATATGGTGAACATTCTTGGGTGATGAGAGATATCACTACACTTAGTGAACGTTCTTGGGTCATGAGAGATGGCACCACACCTAGGGAACATTCATGAGTGATGAGAGATGACACCAAACTTGGTAAGCATTCTCGGATGATTGAAGATGGCACTACACTTGGTGAACTTTCATGAGTGATGAGAGATGGCACCACACTTTGTGACCATTTTCGGGTGATGAGAGATGGCACAACACTTTGTGAACATTCTTGAGTGATGAGAGATTGCATCACACTAGGTGAATATTCCTGAGAGATGAGAGATGGCACTACACTTGGTGAACATTCTTGGATGATGGAAGATGGCACCATATTTGGTGAACATTCTTGGGTGATTAGAGATGGCCCCACACTTGGTGAACATTCCTGAGTAATGAAAGATTGCACCACACTAGGTGAACGTTCTAGGATGATGAGAGATGGCATCACACTTGAGGAATATTCTTGATTGATGAGAGATGGCACCACACTTGGTTAACATTCTCTGGTGATGAGAGATTGCACCACACTTGGTAAGCATTCATGAGTGATGAGAGATGACACCTCACATGTTGAATATTCTTGAGTAATGGGAGATGGCACCACACTTGGTGAGCATTCCTGAGTGATGAAATATTGCTCACACTTGGTGAACATTCCTGAGTGATGAGAGATGGCAGCACGCTTGGTGAATATTATTGTATGTTGAAAGATGGCACCACATTTGGTGAACATTCTTGGGTGATGAGAGATATCACCACACTTGGTGAACAATCATGGGTGATAAGAGATGGCACCACACTTGGTGAACGTTCTTGGGTCATGAGAGATGGCACCACACTTGGTGAACATACATGAGTGATGAGAGATAGCACCACACTCGGTGAACATTCTTGGATGATGGAAGATGGCACTACACTTGGTGAACTTCCATGTGTGATGAGAGATGGCACCACACTTGGTGACCATTCTTGGGTGATGAGAGATGGCACAACACTTTGTGAACATTCTTGAGTGATGAGAGATTGCATAACACTTGGTGAATATTCCTGAGAGATGAGAGATGACACTACACTTGGTGAATATTCTTGGGAGATTCGAAATGGCACCATACTTGCTGAACATTCTATAGTGATGAGAGATGGCACCACACTTGGTGAACATTCTTGATTGATGAGAGATGGCGCCACATTTGGTGATCATTTTTGGGTGATGAGAGATTGCACTACACTTTGTGAACATTCTAGGGTAATGAAAGATTGCACCACACTTGGTGAACGTTCTAGGGTGATGAGAGATGGCACCACACTTGAGGAATATTCTTGATTGATGAGAGATGGCACCACACTTGGTGAACATTCTTGGGTGATGAGAGATATACCACACTTGGTAAGCATTCATGAGTGATGACAGATGGCACCTCACTTGTTGAATATTCACGGGTAATGAGAGAATGCACCACACTTGGTGAGCATTCCTGAGTGATAAAAGATTGCCCCACACTTGGTGAACATGCCTGAGAGATGAGAGATGGCAGCACACTTGGTGAACATTCATGTTTGCTGAAAGATGGCACCACATATGATGAACATTCTTGGGTGACGAGAGATATCACCACACTTGGTGAACATTCTTGGGTGATGAGAGACGGCAACACACTTGGTGAACGTTCTTGGGCCATGAGAGATGGCACCATACCTGGTGAAAATTCATGAGTGATGAGAGATGGCGCCACACTTGGTGAATATTCTCGGATGATAGAAGATGGCACTACACTTGGTGAACTTGCATGAGTGATGAGAGATTGCACCACACTTGGTGACCATTCTTGGGTGATGAGAGATGGCACAACACTTTGTGAACATTCTTGAGTGATGAGAGATTGCAACACTCTAGGGGAATATTCCTGAGCGATGAGAGATGGCACTACACTTGGTGAATATTCTTGGGAGATGTGAAATGGCATCATACTTGGTGAACATTCTAGAGTGTTGAGAGATGGCACCACACTTGGTGAACGTTCTTGGGTGATGAGAGATGGCACCACACTTGGTGAACACTCTTTGATGATGAGAGATGGCACCACACTTGGTGAACATTCTTGGGTGATGAGAGATGGCACCTCACTTGGTGAACATTCTTCGGTGATGAGAGATGGCAGCACATTTGGTGAATATTCATGGGTAATGAGAAATGGCACCACACTTGGTGAACATTCTTGAGTGATGAGAGATGGCACCACACTTAATGAATATTCCTGGGCGATGAGAGATGGCACCACTCTTGGTGAGCATTTTTTTGTGTTGATGGATGCCATCACATGCACCTGGCACGGCTGTCGTGCTCTGCTGCATGCCCTCATTTACAGTCGCGACACAAAGTATTTTAGTATCTATTCCATAACAATGAAACAAACGTTACCCTTCCAGAAAAGATTTTTAACTGACTGTGAATTTTTAATTAGGCTTGAGCATAGCAATTACTCCTACTTATGAATTATGTAGTTTATAGTTTATCAACGTTTGATTAGCTAATAAAAAAGCTACTCATATGTTGTAGAGAGACTTTCATCGCAGCCGAATGTTTTGTCGCCGCTGCGCAGTGGCTACGGAAAAAGAGGAGTCGGTTTGGGACTCGCGAAATGCCTTTCACCGTCTTTCTTGAAAAGGCTTAGACATTGAAAGGACGGGACCTTTAGGAGAAGTCGTCTTGCACGCCCTTCACTACCAATGATGGCTGCCGTCCTGCACGACCTTTGATAGCAGTCGTTCTGCACGACCTATGATGGCAGCTGTCCTGCACGACCTTTGATGGCAATCGTCCTGCACGACCTTCGATGGCAGCTGTCCTGTACGACCTTTGAAGACAATCGTCCTCTATGGCCTTTAATGGCCGTTGTCCTGCACGATCTTTGATGACAGCGGAGGGCCAAATAACTACGAGCAAGAAAAATCCAAGAATAAGTGATAAATATAACAGATTTTATTGTGAGATGTTCGCTGATGTCGTCCAGTTCATCAGCTTGGGCATTTTCCCGAGCAGTTCATCTGACAAGCGCTGCCTATATGAGGTAATAAAATATTATTGTTAATATTGCAGTGTTCCTTCATCTGACAAGCGCAACGCATTCAATGATATGAAACGCAGTAGTTTATATTGCAGCGTTTTTTCATCTGACAAGCGCTGCCAATAAAATGCTACAAAACATTATAGTTTATATCAGAGCGTTTCATTCCAGACGTTTTTTTTTCTTCAATTTGATTATAAGTTTTCGGGTGAACTGTTGTCATCAAAGTTGTTTTAGTTAGTCGCCTTGAAGTTATAGTCTCGAGTAGTAGAGACGTTCCGAAGTTAGTGTTTTGGTCTCGAGTAGTAGAGATGTTCTTAAGTGAGTGTTATAGTCTCGAGTAGTAAAGACGTTCTTAAGTGAATGTTATAGTCTCGAGTAGTAGAGACGTTCTTAAGTCGGCGTTTAGTCTCGTGTAGTAAAGACGTTCTTAAGTTAGCGTTATAGTTTCGAGTAGTATAAACGTTCTTAAGTGAACGTTATAGTCTCGAGAAGTAGAGACGTTCTTAAGTGAACGTTATAGTCTCGAGTAGTAGAGACGCTCTTAAGTGAACGTTATCGTCTCGTGTAGTAGAGACGTTCTTATGTGAGAGTAATAACCTCGAGTAGTAGAGACGTTCTTGATAGAACGTTATAGTCTCGACTAATGGAGAAGTTCTTAAGTTAGCGTTATAGTCTCGAGTAGTAGAGACGTTCTCAAGTGAGCACTATAGTCTCGAGTAGTGAAGACGTTCTTAGGTGTGCGTTATAGTCTGGAGTAGCAGAGACGTTCTTAGGTGAGCGTTAGAACCTCGAGTAGTAGAGACGTTCTTAGGTGAATGTTATAGTCTCGAGTTGTAGATATGTCCTTAAGTGAGCGTTATAGTCTCGAGTTGTTGAGACGTTCTTAAGTTATCGTTATAGTCTCGAGTAGTAGTGACGTTTTTAAGTGAATGTTATCGTCTCGAGTAGAAGAGACGTTTTTAAGTGAGCGTTATATGTCTCGAGTAGTAGAGACGTTCTTAAGTTAAAGTTATAGTCTCGAGTAGTCGAGACGTTCTTAAGTGAACGCTAGAGTCTCGAGTAGTGATGACGTTCTTAAGTGTCCGTTATAGTTTGGTGTAGCAGAGACGTTCTTAAGTGAGCGTAAGAACCTCGAGTAGTAGAGACTTTCTTAAGTGAACGTTTCAGTCTCGAGTTGTAGATATGTTCTTAATTGAGCGTTATAGTCTCGAGCAGCTGAGACGTTCTTAAATTAGCGTTATAGACTCGAGAAGTAGAGACGTTCTTTAATGACCATTATAGTCTCGAGTAGTAGAGACGTTCTTAAGTTACTGTTATAGTCTCGAGTAGTAGAGACGTTCTTACATGAGCATTATAAGTCTCGAGTAATAGAGACGTTCTTAAGTTAGCGTTATAGTCGCGAGTAGTAGAGACGTTCTTAAGTGAGCACTATAGTCTCGAGTAGTGAAGACGTTCTTAAGTGTGCGTTATAGTTTGGAGTAGCAGAGACGTTCTTAAGTTACTGTTATAGTCTCGAATAGTAGAGACGTTCTTACGTGAGCATTATAAGTCTCTAGTAGTAGAGACGTTCTTAAGTGAACGTTATAGTCTCGAGTAGTTGAGACGTTCTTAAGTTAGTGTTATAGTGTGGAGTAGCAGAGACGTTCTTAAGTTAGCATAAGAACCTCGAGTAGTAGAGACGTTCTTATGTGAACGTTATAGTCTCGAGTTGTAGATATGTTTTTAAGTGAGTGTTATAGTCTCGAGCAGTTGAGACGTTTTTAATCAGCGTTATAGACTCGCGTAGTTGAGACGTTCTTAGGTAAGCGTTATAGTCTCGGGTAGTTGAGACGTTCTTGAGTTTTCGTTATAGTCTCGAGTAGTAGAGACGTTCTTAAGTTAACGTTATCGTCTCGAGTAGTAGTGACGTTCATAAGTGAGCGTTATAAGTCTCGAGTAATAGAGACGTTCTTTCGTGAACGTTATAGTCCCGAGTAGTTGAGACGTTCATAAGTGAGCATTATAAGTCTCGAGTAATAGAGACGTTCTTTCGTGAACGTTATAGTCTCGAGTAGTGGAGACGTTCTTAAGGTAGCGTTATAGTCTCGTGTAGTAGTTATGTTCTTAAGTCGGCGTTCAGTCGGCGAAAGATATTTCGTTAATTGTTTGTTTTCAACTGAAAAACAAATCCAACCCTTCCCACGAGGAATTTACCTTCACATAGAAATTTCTTACGGGGCTATATCAGAACAAAGCTTCTTAGTGGATAATATCAATTAAATTTAAGATTAGTTCCAATAACGTCCGGAAAATTAACATCGATTTTTTTTCTTATTCATCAATCATGAAAGAATTCTCTTTCGCTACTGTACACGGTACATGAATGGGGAGGGACTAAAATGAAGCATAAGGTATGCGTGTGGATGACAGCAAAACTATCTAGCGGATGAATCACAACGACCGCGTTTCTCGAGTCTGGCAACACTGTTACCATTCGTGACGTCACTCCTTTGGACCTTGGAACAATAAGAAGTAACGATAGATATTAACGTATTTTATTGGTCTATTTTCGATTTATTTTGTGATAAATAAATCTTGAGAAAAAAAATATTACGCTGAACTGCATGCAAATACGTCTCATTTAAATGAAATTTTGCAGCCACCGCCGTTGACCTTCAAGAGCCTTCTCGCGTAGAGGTGATTATTTCCGTGTTTATAAGCAGTATAAGTAATTTACATCTAAAGCTGAACTAAGACTAAGACTTCCAAGTCACTAGCGCTGGATCAAAGAATGGGACTAAGAGTCAGAGTTGTCAGGAATGAGAGACTCATAGCGCTGGATCAAAGAATGGGACTACGAGTCAGAGTTGTCAGGAATGAGAGACTCATAGCGCTGGATCAAAGAATGGGACTAAGAGCCAGAGTTGTCAGGAATGAGAGACTCATAGCGCTGGATCAAAGAATGGGACTACGAGTCAGAGTTGTCAGGAATGAGAGACTCATAGCGCTGGATCAAAGAATGGGACTAAGAGCCAGAGTTGTCAGGAATGAGAGACTCATAGCGCTGGATCAAAGAATGGGACTACGAGTCAGAGTTGTCAGGAATGAGAGACTCATAGCGCTGGATCAAAGAATGGGACTAAGAGCCAGAGTTGTCAGGAATGAGAGACTCATAGCGCTGGATCAAAGAATGGGACTACGAGTCAGAGTTGTCAGGAATGAGAGACTCATAGCGCTGGATCAAAGAATGGGACTAAGAGCCAGAGTTGTCAGGAATGAGAGACTCATAGCGCTGGATCAAAGATGGGACTACGAGTCAGAGTTGTCAGGAATGAGAGACTCATAGCGCTGGATCAAAGAATGGGACTACGAGTCAGAGTTGTCAGGAAAGAGAGACTCATAGCGCTGGATCAAAGAATGAGACTAAAAGTCAGAGGTGTCAGGAATAAGAGACTCATAGCGCTGGATCAATGAATGAGACTGTGAGTCAGAGTTGTCAGGAATAAGAGACTCATAGCGCTGGATCAAAGAATGAGACAAAGAGTCAGAGTTGTCAGGAATAAGGGACTCATAGTGCTGGATCAAAGGCTGAGACTAGGAGTCAGAGTTGTCAGGGATAAGAGACTCTTAGCACTGGGTAAGAGGATGAGACTAAGAGTCAGAGGTGTCAGAAATAAGAGACTCATAGCGCTGGATCAAAGAATGAGACTAAGAGTCAGAGTTGTCAGGAATACGATAATCATAGCGCGGGATCGCAGAATGAGACTAAGAGTCAGAGTGGTCAGGAACAAGAGACTCATAGCGCTGGATCACAGAATGAGACTAAGAGTCAGAGTTGTCAGGAATAAGATAATCATAGCGCTGGATCGCAGAATGAGACTAAGAGTCAGAGTTGTCAGGAATAAGAGACTCATAGCGCCGGATCGCATAATGAGACTAAGAGTCAGAGTTGTGAGGAATAAGAGACTCATAGCGTTGGATCACAGAATGAGACTATGAGTCAGAGTTGTCATGAATAAGAGACTCATAGCGCTGGATCACAGAATTAGACTAAGAGTCAGAGGTATAAGAAATACGAGACTCATAGCGCTGGATCAAAGCCTGAGACTAGGAGTCAGAATTGTCAGGAATAAGAGACTCTTAGCGCTGGGTAAGAGAATGAGACTTAGAGTCAGAGGTGTCAGAAATAAGAGACTTCTAGTGCTGGATCAAAGGATGAGACTATGAGTCAGAATTGTCAGGAATAAGAGATTCATAGCGCTGCTTCACAGAATGAGACTAGGAGTAAGAAATGTCAGGAATAAGAGACTCATAGCACTGGATCACAGAATGAGACTAGGAGTCAGAGTTGTCAGGAATAAGAGACTCATAGCGCTGGATCAAAGAATGGTTCATAGAGTCAGAGTTGTCTGGATTAAGTGACTCAGTGCTGGATCAAAGAATAAAACTAAGAGTCAGAGTTGTCAGAAATAAGAGACTCATAGCGTTGGATCAAAGGATGAGACTAAGAGTCATAGTTGTAAAGAATAAGAGACTTACAGCGCTGGATCACAGAATGAGACTAAGAGTCAGAGTTGTCAGGAATAAGATAATCATAGCGCTGGATCACAGAATGTGACCAAGAGTCAGAGTTGTCAGGAATATGTGACTCATAGCGCTGGATCGCAGAATGAGACAAAGAGTCAGATTTGTCAGGAATAAGAGACTCATAGCGTTGGATCACAGGATGAGACTAATAGTCAGAGTTGCAGCAGCTCAGGGTTCTGTGATGCTTTTTGTGTTGCAGAGCAGCCCAGTGTTCTAGGTGGCTTTGTGTGTTGCTGAGAAGCCCAAGGTTCTGTGTTGTTTTGTGTGTTGCAGAGCAGCCCAGGGTTCTGTGCTCCTGTGTGTGTTGCAGAGCAGCCTATATTCTTTGCTGCTTTGTGTGTTGCAGAGCAGCCCAGTGTTCTCTGCTGCTTTGCGTGTTGCAGAGCAGCCTAGGGCTCTGTGCTGCTTTGTGTGTTGCAGAGCAGCCCGTCGTTCAGTGCTGCTTTGTGTTGTGCAGAGCAGACAAGGGTTCTGTGCTGCTTTGTGTGTTGCAGAGCAGCCCAGGCTTCTATAACCTTCTCGGGGTCTCTGTCCAGAGAGAAGATGTTGTATGGGAGCAGAGGGAGGCTGTTGCATGGAAGCTGAGAAAGCCTGTTGTATGGAAACAGAGAGAGGCTGTTGTTTGGAAGCAGAGATAATCTGTTGTAAGGGCAGAGAGAGTCTGATGTAAGGCAGCAGAGAAGAGCTGTAGTGTGGATGCAGAAAGAGGCTGTAGTATGAAAGCTGAGAGTAGTTTATGTAGAGAAGCAGAGAAGGACTGTTGTATGGAAGCAGTGAGGGGCTGTTGTATGGAAACCGAGAAAGGCTGTTGTATGGAAGCAGAGAAAGACTGTTGTATGAAAGACGCTTCTGTCCAACCTTCTTTCCTCCCCCGCTTCCCCTCTCTTCAACCCTTGCCCCCTGTGATGGTGTTCTGGGACGGGCACGTGAGATGGACTTCCATCATTGCTTCAGAGACTTTTTTAACGCATCGCAATCTCTGCTAATGAGTTTCTAATGAATTTACTTGTCCGTTTTTCTTTCTTGCAAGACATTTTACAGAAACTCGTTACAGAGTTTGAGTGATTTGCTTGTTTTGGGAACAACAAACCCTGCCGCAGTGTATCTTCACCCGCTGCTTGACGACCCTAATCGTTCCATGACACTGCAGATTTTCGTTAAATTCGTACGTTGGTCGCAACACTACTGCATTTAGCAGATTTTTAAACCTTTATATCTTCATCTGCCACCATTACTTGCATGGCTTCTCTGAGAGCCTCCCTCATAACTTCGTGTTGCATTTAATTTGTGCTGCGATGTCGCGAGGCGCTGCCGAGTCATTCATTAATGCAGGCTGGTTTACAGGGCCGTAAAGCCTTGAGGAAGAGGTGAGCTTCAGAGCACCTCCCAGAGCTGGGCAGGTGGCGACATCAGCGTCTTGGGCTTGCAACTAAATATACAAAGGAACTGACATGTTGCCCAGTGTCTGTAGTATGTATACACACACACACACACACACATGTATATATATA
>SDVV010007423.1:0-17795 GCA_016164225.1 Gammarus roeselii
GGGTGGTGGTGCTCGGATGCCAGTTTTGGGAGAAAGACTTGTTGCGGACATTACCAGGGAAGAGGTGCAGGAGGCGGTGGATGTGATGAAAGCAGGGAAAGCCCCTGGTTTGGATGGCGTTGCGACCGAGTGCCTGAAGAAGGGTGGAGTAACGATTGTCGAATGGTTGGTGAGGTTACTGAACTAGTGTTTTGTGGTAGGCGTGGTACCGAGTGAGTGGCGCAGTGCCTGCATTGTTCCGCCATATAATTGTAAAGGAGATAGAAATGAATGCTGCAACTCGAGAGGTATCAGTCTGTTATGTATGGTTGGTAAGTTGTACGGAAGACTGCTGATCAAAAGGATTAGGGGTTTTACGGACTGCGCAATTGGAGAGGAACAGTGTGGCTTTAGGAGTGGTAGAGGGTTTACCGATCAGATTTTTGTAGTGAGACAGGTCTGTGAGAAGTACCTTGCCAAAGGAAAGAATGTGTTCTGGGCCTTCATGGATCTGGAGAAGGCATACGCCAGGATTGACAGGGAAGCGCTGTGGAGGGTGTTGCGTTTGTATGGAGTGGGCGGACATCTGTTGAAAGCGGTGCAGAGTTTCTATGCTGACAGCCGAGCATGTGTCAGTGGGGAGCGAGGTGAGCGATTTGTTCACAGTGAAAGTGGGACTGAAACAAGGCTGCGTGATGTCTCCCTGACTGTGCAACCTCTATATCGATGGAGTGGTCAGGGAGGTGAAAGCGAGTGTGCTGGGTCGCGGCTTGGAACTGTTGGAAGCGAATTGGCGGAGTTGGCAGTTGAGCCAGTTGCTATTTGCTGATGATACTGCCCTGGTTGCGGATTCGGAGGAGAAGCTATGTAGGCTAGTGTCTGAGTTTGGTAGAGTGTGTGAGAGGAGGAAGCTTCGAGTGAACGTCGGTAAGAGTAAAGTAATGAGATGCTCGAGGACTGTCGATGCGAGCAAAATAAGTGTCACCCTAAATGAAGAGCTCTTGGAGGAAGTACAGTGTTCCAAGTACCTTGGCTCCCTTGTGGAGATAACTGAACTGGTGGAAACTGAAGTGAAGGAGGGGTGTAAAGTGTTGGGTGCACTAAAGAGTGTAATGAGCTGTAGGACGTTGGGAATGGAAGCAAAATAAGGGCTGTATGAGGGTGTTGTTGCCCCGACTGTGCTTTACAGAGCTGAGGCTTGCGGGGTGATAGTAGAGGAGAGAAGAAGGTTGAATGTTTTCGAGATGGAATGTTTGAGGAACATGGCTGGAGTAACGCTGAGAGACCGGATCACCAACGACGTAGTTAGAATCAGAACAGGGATGGTGAAGAAATTGGAGGACAGAGTGGATTCGCGTGTTCTGAGATGTTTCGGGCACATTGAGAGGATGGATGAAGGGAGATTGGTGAAAAGGGTGATGAATGTGGATGCGAGTGGTCGCAGGCCTAGAGGTAGATCGAAGTTTGGGTGGATGGATGGTGTGAAGCAGGCGTTGGGAAGGAGAGACATGAATGTGGAGGTGGCAAGAGAGCGTGCAATGAACAGGCGTGAATGGTTGATTTTGACGCTGCTCTGATGTGCTTTCCCACACTTGGTATCCCGCTGTCGGGACGGTCGTGGGTAGGGGGGGCCCGCCATTATGACGCGGCGGGGGTAAACCAGTGAAAACTGTCGGGCCCTGCTGCTGACGACGGATCCTTGGACAGCACTCGTGACTCAGAGTGTATGTTGAGGGGGAACCGGCAAGACCCTTCAGCACAAAACGGCTAAGTTGTGTGAGAGTGAACGTATGAGGGAGTGAGGTGCGCCTTGTCGTCGGCCACCCCCCTTTCTGGGGCATGCAGCCTAGTATCTGTATCTGTTCTCTTTGTTATAGGGATGCTGCGGTCTGCAGCGTGAAGGAGGATACTATTAAAGTTTTCCATCAGCTCGTCACAGAATATTTCCTGAGGTGGGAGAGGTGTTGTTGAATAATCGGTGAACGATTGCTAGTTAGCTTTACGCATTATGTATCGGCGAGCGGTAGACGTATCTTTAGATTAGAAAGTAGTGATGGTGATGTGAAAGTGATCACTCTCGTGGGGCTGCTCCAGCACTTGCCAGGCAAGGCCTGGGGAGAGGCGTGGGGAGCAGAAGGATAAGTGAAAAGCCGATAACTAGGCTGTCTTGGTACGGAAGTGCATCGGTTCTCCAGTATAAAGGAGAGCAATATCAGAAAATAGAAAGAATGCTTCGAAGTGGCCTCCACGTCCATCAGCTGAGTCTCCCCCCCTGAGTGGGGGGTGTTTAGCATTAAGGTCACCTACAAGGAGGTAGGGTGAAGGAGCAGGAAGTTCACCACTTAGGTTAGTAAGTAGTGCGCATGAGAGTTGTTTATTGGGAGAAATCTATAGGTTACAAATAGTAACGGGAGGTTTGAGGCCTGATCTGTGGGCCTGAGCTTGCAGAGTTGTTTGTTGAGTGATTGGGGTGCATGTGATTGCTTGATTCACTATTATAGCCAGACCAGTGCCCGGTCGAGCATCGACAGTGGGCGAGATGAAGTGGGCTTTATTCCCACTGGGAAAAGATGGTTTGTACAGCCCCGAGAGAGTTTCCTGGAGACAAACTACCATTGGATTATAGGTTTGGGTTAGTTTCAATAGTTCAGCAAAGTTAGCACGGTATCCTCTAATGTTCCATTGAAGGACAAGAATATGAGACATTGTAGTTTAGGTTAGATAAACCCAAGGTCCAGGCTTGAGTTGATAAGGTCTAATTATGTCTAGCTTTGTAGCTGTCGACCGCGCTCAGCGAGTATGGCTGGAGCTACTCTTGTGGCTACGAGTCAACGGAGGGTCATTTATGTTTGGATCATCATCGTCCAGGTCAGAGCCAGTGCGCTTAGCACTGGTAGGCGGCAAGCGAGTTTTCTCCGATTTGAGACGATGATGGGGTGGGGTGAGTTTCACTCAACGATGTGTTCGGCGCATTTCCCTTAGGATTATAATCTTGAGCGGCTAAGCGAGGCAGAGGCGAAGGGGCATTTGGTGCCCTAATAAAGCCACCAGAATGACATACGAGTTGAGGAGTACCCTGGCAAGTCAGCGCGGCTACCAAAGGGAATCTTGGTTGGGCTTGAAGTAAGGCGGGTTTGGTCGTTCGTGACAGAACCCGGGATTTTGTCTTGTGTGACAGGCGAGGGGCGCGTTGAGGTGGCAGCGTTTCTTCATGTGGTGCTGCCTCCAGCAAAGACAGGTCGTCGTCCAGATTCAGGTCTGGGACTCCCATTGCACGTCGATCAGCAAGTGATGGACGGAGCGAGGTGGAAGTGAGAGAAGGTATCTCAGACGGAATTTCCAAGTTTCCGGACAGTGCAAAGGACTGTCATCGCGGGCCCCTCCCGATTTCGAAGAGGATAAAGAGCATTGTGTAGTAGGTTAGAAGGAACCCTGGTTACAGATGTTCCCGCTGTCACTGCAGCAAAACTAGCCAGCAAGCGGATAAATTTAGCGGTTACCTTCCTCTTGGCTTTGGGGTAGGAAAGGCATTCTCTAGCTTGTGCAGCGAGAATCTCCATTTTGAGTCTGTAATAGAAGCATTCGCGTGATGACGCAGGATGGTCCTCTGAAGAGTTTGCGCATTTAGCAGGTCGATCACAATTGTGGCCACGGGCGACCTCACCACAGCGGAAGCATGTATCTGTCAAGTTCCTCAATCGGCAGGCATCACTTCCATGACCAAACTTTCGGCAGTTGTAGCTGCGTCTGGGATTAGGGATGCATTCTCGAACCGAGCACTGTGTCTAGCAAATGTGGACAGCAGGAGGCAGAGAACAGAGCTTGAAGGTGAGGATGTAGACACCAGTGTACTCCTTAACTCCGCTTCGCCGTCGTTCCACTCAGCATATCTTGGTGACTTGCTGATCCGCGAGTTTAGTTAGAATATCGTCATTGGAGTGGTTTGGTCTGTTTTTATAATAGATGATTCCTTGTATAGTGTTGAGAGTAGGGTGCTCATCAACGTTTACAGGTATATTATTTAGTTGTTTTAGGTTCTGAATGTTCCTACTTTGCTCCTCATCTTTCACCTCCACCAGGAGGGAGCCACTCTTAAGCTCACTCATGCGCTTCGGGAGTTCCTCCAGTGCAGCGTGGAGTAGTCTGTCAGCTTGTATAGTATTCGTATCGGCCAAGTTCTCTCCCGAAACTGTCCTAACGGAGAAACACTTTGTGGAGTTTTCTTTAGAAAAATATTTTCAAGTATTATTTGGTACTTATCCACAAGTTGAGAGCGACCACCGGGTGATGGCGGTGTTGAAGAACGTCCACCAGATGATGACGCTGATACGTCGTTATCATGAGATAACCGTTGTTGTTGTTGCTGCTGCAGCAATAGCCGTAGTTCGGAAGAGTGGTCCAATAGATAAGTCTGGGTCGTCAACATTTGCTGGTTTTCTATTAAAGAATTCATGAGAGTTCCGAAGAGCCCCCATCATGCCCACACCCACCTTGGAGCGCATATAGCAAGTGTTTTCTGGCTCTTTCAACGAGCACCACTTGAGAGCTATGCAAGATCAGTTTCCCCTGCAACACAGTATATCGACGGTTAAGCAAGACCTTCCAACAGCTTCACCCCAGCAACGGGTTTGCTGAAGGGTGTCTCACCCCATCGGTCCACCACATCGCAGAGGTTTAATGCAGTCATATCCTTTACAGCGTTATCTGTTATCAATTTTGCTACTTTGGCCACCTTGACAGTTGTTAGGTATAGATTCAAGAAAATATGAAAACAAAACATACGCACATACACATATATGCACACATACATGCATACACACACATATACATTTGTAAATGAAGGCATAAAGGAAAAAAAAGTAATAAATAAACGAAAGAAAAAAGCAAGAGAGATGCTTATGATATAATGAACAGGAAAAAAACACCATAAGGGACAATTTTCAAGAGAGGAAGATAGAAAAGGTAATGGAGTTTCAACAAAACAAACGAGGTAAAAGGACTAAACAAGGTGAAAGCATTACCAGGAAAGAGTAGAGAAGGAGATAGTGAATAGTGAAGAATAGAAGGGTCCGAAGAGAAATAGGATGTTCACCCCCCCGGTTGGATCGTGACGTCGTGCGACCCGTGAACCAGAAGCTTTAGGGAGGGGGGGGAGGGTGCAGCTCATTAAACTCTTACGCGCTCCCAATACCTTACAGCCTTAATGAACTCCTCCAGTAACTCTTCATTCAGGTGGACACTGATTCCGTGCATTGTACCCCGCTCAAGCAACGATGTGGATGAGGAACATAGATGACTAGGGCCCAGCGCTACTTGCAAAGGGAAATAGAAAAAGAGAAGGACCTAGCAACCCTTCAGATGACGGTGAAACATGAATTGCCTATACATACATACCGATACTTTCTCGATTAGAGTTTAATGGCAGTATTTGGGTAGTATCTACATATTAGCGTTACACAGTGTTTGGAAAATTTTAATCCCTCATGAATTATTAGTTCTGAATAGAACATACATACCCCATATTCAAAAACGTTTTCAACCATGCCAACAGCACGGCCTCTTCCCTCTCTACTCACGAGTTGTGGCGAGCAGTGCAGTGGCTCCTCAGGCACTTCGGTGTACAGCGGGCGGCGGCGGCGAGAACGGCTTGTAGTGCTCTTATCGTCGACGGACAAACTCAGGAGATTACCATTAACGCTGTCGCATTGGTTAGCCACACCGCTTCTATTCTCCTGGTTGTCAAGGTGCGGGTTGAAGAGCCTGGGCGGCGCTTTCTTGGTGCGAGTAGACCGCTTGGATGATGACACCCCACTGGCTCCTCCACGACGGCGTCCACCAGTGGCGAGCGCTGGAGGCACCTCAGGCTCCCAGTCATCCTCTGCATCGTCGACATCACTACCCTCATCAGTGGTGGTGAGGAAGGTGGTGGTGGCAGCGCTGCTCGGTGCTCGCATCCGCCTAGTACTGCGTCTGGAACTGCACATGCCATTCTCTGTTAGGTCGCTGCGATCTCTGCTGCCTTCAGAACCCTGGGGACTGGGCGGAGGCTGCGTCTGGGGAGTCTTGGGTCGCCTTCCTCGCATCGGTTTGGCTGGAGTCTCAGAGACCGAATTATCGCTGTCACTGCACGTTGCCGTCGTTCGGTACCGGACCCTCCGACGCGACGAGAGGGGGGCCGGAGGAGGGAGGGCGATGTCGTCATGGTGAGGAGAGTCAGACGTGGTAGATGAGTTAACTGTAAGCACTGTGGCGGTGTCGTGCGACGCAGCCATGGTGGTGTTGGCCAGCGACATCACGGAATGATCCCGGGCAGCCGACAGTTGCTGCTGCAGCTCTAGTACCTCAGCCTCCCTCATTCTGATCTGTTCTCGCAGGTTTTCGTCCGGTTTATCCCTTTGCAACACTTGCTCAGGTGCATCTATCATTTCCTGCTTTATAATTACTCGTGGAGTCTCAGCAGAAACGACTTCTGTGATGGGGGTAATGTTCGAAATCACAGCGGAGTTCAAGGCTTTCTTCACCTCGGCTTGCAGTGTAGTGATCTCCTCTTCACGCTGCTGACACGTCAGCTGCAGTGAAGAGACCTGAGCACGTAGGTTGTTAACGTCATCCACCTCGACCGAGCGAGCCTCGCGCATTGCACTTGCTTCCTTTTGCAACACAAGGCACATTTCCCGCGACTTTTTGAGAGCTTCTTTCATCTTTTCCATCTTGTCTTTGTCGACGCCTTGCTGTTGGTCCCGCGCATTCATCTCAATTACAGCAGCGTTTAGTTCAGAGAGTTTGCTCTCTGACTCCTCCAACTGGTTCAGCACACCTGAACGTTCGGCCTCTAGCTCCTCCTTAATACGTTTCTCACACTGAAGCTCTTCCTTCAGCTTCTTTAATGCCTCTTCAGTAGATTTGTGTGTTTCAATTACAGTTTGTTGCTCCTCCAACTGTTTTTCAAGTGAAAGGATCTTAATTTGAGACAGCTCGAGCTGTCGTTTCCTATCGTTGTTTTCAATGGTCTCGCAGGTGTGCTTCTCCAACTCTGTGCATCGCAGCAGCAGCGCGTCGCGCTCCTCTCGCAGTCTGGTTAGATGTTGCCGCGCGTCCGACGCCTCTTTGTGCGCACTTACCAGCTCACAGTCGCGATAACGCAGCGCCGACACATGGTTTTTCTTGGCATCTTCATACTTGGCGCAAATGATATCTTTCTCATTGACGATGGACTGGTTTTGGATTGAAAGTGCGTCCACTTTCGATTGAAGCTCCTTCACGAAGTCAACGTTCAAAGCTACGTGTTTATTGGAAACATTCTGATGTTCATTTTCAGCGCGGTCAGTAAGCTGCTCTAGCAACTGTTGGGCTTCAGTTTCTTTTAGTTTCAACTTCTCCATGGCTTCCGCCAACTCAGCAGTTGTCGATGAACGGATACTGAAAATTTCCTCCTCAGACTTGGACAAACGTCCCTCTAACAACTTTAGTTCCGCCAACTTACTAGCTTCCCTCTGTTCTGCTTCTTTAAGCTGCATCATCAGCTGCTTTTCAGTTTGCTCGCTATTGGTTTTATTCTTCTTAAGTTGTTCTCTAAGCTCAGCTGTAGTTCGATTGTTGTTCTCGAGCTGCTCCATCACCTGCTGGAGCTGAGCGTTGAGGTGGGTCGCCTGCTCGCCCTTACCCTCGTCAACCTCCGCTAACTTCTGATGCCGCTCTCGTAGCGCGCTCAATGAGGCGCTCAACGTCTCCAGAGCCACCTGAGCCTCGTCCCGCAGCTCGCGGTAGTAGGACACCTTCTCCTTTAGAACCTCCAACTCCTCCATCATTAGCGAGTTCTCTCGTTTCAGCCTCTCGCAGTCATCACTAACACACGACAGCTGCTCCTTCACTGCGGCCAACTCTTGCTTGGCCTCATTTTGGTTCCTCGTCATATCGTCAGTCATTTCCTTCAGCTTCTCACTGAGCTCTTCGTTCACTTTCTCCTCCACGCGCAACAAAGCCTCTTTATCCTTAAGATCTTCTTGTAAGCACTTGTTAGCCTCCAATAGCTCAACATGAGACCCTGTGCCCTCCGCATCATCGGAGTTCACACGCACCTCCGCAGCAACCCTCTGAAGTGCCTGGAGTTTATTCTGCATCTCTGCCAACTCCACCAGAAGGCGACTTTTGTCTCTGCAACACAGTAAAAAAAACAATTAGCCGAGAGTGTGCGCGGCGAAAGTAAACTGACAAGGCTTTCTAGCGCGCTGGAGCCAGCGTCCTATTGACGCCGAACGTCAAACCAGCATACAGTGCTGCGTCAACTTATAGACAATCAAGTCGAATGTCCTATACGTCGCGAATGTCAAAGGTATGCACAGGCGCCACAGGAAGTACATGAACTCGATAGGTCCTAAGGTCATATGGTTTAGATTAATTAGAGTGCCAAGGCATTCTAGTGCACTGAAGTCAATGTCCTGGCACCAAACGTCAAACCAGCACCCACTGCTGCATCAAGTCAGCGTCCGTCTCCGGGATTGCTTCAACTCACGGCATAGTTAGGTCACAACTGTTTATAGGGAGAGGGCACAAAAGTGTCCTGCTCAAGGTGAGCAAAAAAACCGTGGTCCTCCTAGAAGGAGGAGTCTATCGGTAGGTAAGATTAGGTATGATCCATTCACAACAGATGAGATTTCAGTCAAGAAGTTAGTTTCCGGAGGTAGATAAAAAGCAGTTCCACACTGAATTGCCTCTGAGGAAACTCGGTAAGTATTAGGCGGAGTGTATGAGCGAGGTCCAGAAACCAGTTCCTGGGGGAAGTGGGTGTGTCGACATTCCATCCAGGTTGGGCACTCAGCTAAGACATGTGTTATTGTAAGAGGGACTCAACAGTCCGTGCAGTATGAGGTTGGCAACGCCTCCATAAGGTGTCTGTTTTGAATTTGATTTGAGTCACATTTCTACCGGAGCCTCAACGTGAATCATAATAGGCTCCCCGTAGGGCGCGAACGTCACTAATTCACGTAAGTTCGCACAGCCTCGCGTGCAGAAAGATTAGTCTTGTCAGGGTAAAATCAAGTACATATTTTGATTGTGGCATATTCGCATACTGGCGCGTACAAGAACAGGAAGAGTTGAAGCGTATCTACGTAAATGTGCTGTTATCTCTTGCATATTGGGGTGGAGAGACCACCTCACTTGCACAGGTGTTAGTCAGATGTGTTTTCCGAAAACGATGCCCTTTTTTCGGTAGGTTGGGTCAGTGAGTAGGCTTTGTAGGTTGCATGGGGGATTCAAGAAGGCTCGTCCGGCTGCAGCAAGTGCGTTGCAGTTCATAAATAAGTGTTTCACGCTGATAGCCACTTGGGTGGCAACAGGGGCAAGGTGGCGCGTTTGGTCCCATGTCGACATCCATCAGGTAGTGGGGAGTTATTCACGTATATCCTGTGCACAAGCGGTTGATGAACACTTGGTCTTTTCTGTTGATGAACTTTGTTTCCCATTCTTCAACTGAGGGTTTGACTGAAAATATTTTTTGTCCACTCAGTTGAGACATTTCATCCCATCGGGTTTGATTTGATTTGGGCCTCATTTCCACCAGAGCCTCAACGTGACTCATAATAGGCTCCCCCGTCGTTGATTCAGGTAAGTCCGCACGGCCTCGCGTGCGAAAATATTAGTTCTGTCAAGATGAAGTCAGTACATATTTCAATTGTGGCACATTCGCGTACTAGAGCGTACGAGAGAGTAAAGAGTTGATGCGTATCTTCATAAAATGTGTTGCTATTTCTGTGCGTGATGGGGTGGAGAGACCACCTTATTTGCACAGGTGTTTGAGGTTTAAACAGCTTCGTAAAGTTCGGTGTTTACCGAAAGCGATAAGCTTTTTACGGTAGGTTGGGTCCGTGAGTAGGCTTTGTAGGTTGCACGGGGGATCTAGAAACGCTCGTCGGGCTGGCGCGAGTGCGTTGCAATCCATCAGTAAGTGTTTCACGCTGATAGCCACTTGGTGGCAACAGGGACAAGGTGGCGCGTTTGGTCCTATGTCGACATCCATCAGGTGGTTGTGAGTTATCCACGTGTGTCCCGTGCACAAGCGGTTGATGAACACTTGTTCTTTTCTGTTGGTGAACTTTGTTTTCCATTCTCCGACTGAGGGTTTGACTGAAAGCATTTTTTGTCCACTCTGCTGCCACATTACATCCCATCGAGATTTAATATGGTAGTTGATGATAGGGAACCAGTCCCGGTAATGTCTTGTGAAAAAATGTTTGTGTTGAGTAGAAGCCAGTTTGGCAAGCGAGTCCGCAATCTCATTTCCTCTTATTCCCGCGTGCCCGGGGATCCAGCAGAATTCGACTGCCTGACCCGTCTCGGACATCACTAAGAGATCGTGCAGCATTTAACGTAGAGCAGGTTGTTCTCAGTGCAATGTTTTAAACTGAGCGAGGCCACTCAGACTGTCTGAGTATACGACGTACGTGGGGAAGCGATCCGTTTTTGCAATAGAGTTGGCTAGTTCGAGTGCGTGAAGCTCCGCAGAGAACACTGAGGCCTCTTGTGAAAGGGTGGTCGATCGTGGTATGTCTCCGCACACAGCGGCGGCGCCCACTCCGTCCGTGGTTTTGGAGCAGTCAGTGTATATATGGCGGGGCTCTAAACATTCTTCCTAAAGTAGTCTTAGGAATTCCTGTCGGTACGCGTTGGTTGGAGAAGTTGTTTTAGGGTACAGTTGCAGGTCTAGGTTGACCGGTGGTGGGTTGATGATCATCCATTTTGGTGTGTTAATTGGAAGGATTCGGTAGGAAAATCAAGGGGTGGAGCGGAACGCGCCGGTGGTGTTACGCATAGCAATGTTTGCGATGGTCGAAAGTGGTTTTGGATGCTGAACCGTAGACAACACCTCCGTAGTTCATTCGCGATCGTATTATTGCTCTGTACAACGTCATTCCGGTGTCTATGCCGGCACCGAACTTCAGAGATGTTACCGATTGGATAAGTCCCGTCGACCTTAAGCAGCGTGTCTCCAAGGCAGCAATGTGGGGTCGCCACGTCAGTTTAGGGTCCGAAACAAGACCCAGGAATTTTATCGTTTCTTCATATACCTTGTAGCCAGGGCGTTAGAATCTTGCTACCGTATCCACCGCGTGTCGTAGAAGGCGGCTAAAAGGGCGCCCGTAGCCGGGAGTAGAATCATGCTACCGTGACCCCTGCGTGTCGTAAAAGGCGACTAAAAGGGGCGGAGCGAAGGGGCTAGGAATCTCGTTCTCTGTAAAACCTTTCCTCAGAAACGGCAAGACGAGCAGGTAAACCCTATTGGGAAAGAGATTAAGAGATGTTTGTGAGGAGGAAGTTCGATGTGTTGGCACCGAGTGAGACGAAATTGAAAGGAGGTAAGGGAGAATGCGAGTTTGGTGTGGTAAGTGGAAGAAAGTCTGATGTGGCGGAAGGTTGGGCACGAGAAATGGGGGTTTTGATAATGAGTGATCGGTTAGCTAGAAGCGTTACAGAGTGGAAAGAGGTGTCCTCAAGATTGATGTGGGTGAAAGTCAAGTTTGGCGTAGAAAGAAGGGTATTTGTGAGTGCTTACGGACTTGGCAGCGAGAGGAATGTAGAGGAGAGGGAGCAATTCTTGACAGACCTGAGTGAGTGTATGGAGTTTCGGAGGTCATTTCAATGTAGTTGTACTGGGTGACCTTAATGCGACGGTTGGAGATTTAGTGGTGGAGAATGTGATAGGAAAGTATGACGTTCCTGGTAGAAATGACTGTGGAGAAACCCTGATAGGTCTGTGTATGCTCAGGAGTTGGTGGTCGGCAACAGTTTGTTTAAGAAGCGAGAACTCCACAAGTACACATGGGTAAGGATGGCCTATGGTGCAGTGGTGGAAGAGCACTGATGGATTTTGTGCAGATATCGAGAAGAGTGGTGGGGAGGCTGTTGGATGTGCGGGTGTTGAGAGGGGAGGGTAAAGGAGTGTCTGACCATCTGCTGGTGGAAGGTAGATTGAGAGTGGAGCAGAGGCGACTAAAAGAGCGCCCCGTAGCCGGGAGTAGAATCGCACTACCGTAACCACTGCGTGTCGTAAAAGACGACACAAAGAGGCGGAGCGAAGGGGCTAGAAAGTCCGTTCTCTGTAAAACCTTTCCACAAAGACGGCAACACGAGCGGGTGGAGGAGAGGCTCACGCCTTTCCGAAACCTATTGTTAGGGTCGCAAAATGTGCGTGCTTGTAGTACGAATGATGTAAAGAAAAGGGAGTTTGGTGAGATGTTTGTGAAGAGGAAGTTTGATGTGTTGGCGCTGAGGGAGACAAAATTGAAAGGTGAGGGAGACATGAGTGGAAGAAAGTTTGGTGTGGAGGAAGGTTGGGCACGAGAAAGGGGTGGTCATGATATTGAGTGATCGGTTGGCTAGTGGCGTTACCGAGTGGAAAGAGGTGTCCTCAAGATTGATGTGGGTGAAAATTGTACTGGGTGACCTTAATGCGAGAGTTGGAGATGTTATGGTGGAGAATGTGATAGGAAAGTATGGCGTTCCCGGTAGAAATGACGGTGGAGAAAACCCGATAGGTCTGTGTATGGAGCAGGACTTGGTGGTCAGGAATAGTTTGTTCAAGAAGCGAGATAACCACAAGTACACATGGGTAAGGATAGTCCATGGTGCAGTAGTGGAGAGAGCACTGATGGATTTTGTGCTGATATCGAGGAGAGTGGTGGGGAGGCTGTTGGATGTGCGAGTGTTGAGAGGGGAGGGTAAAGGAGTGTCTGACCATCTGCTGGTGGAAGGAAGATCAAGAGTGGAGCAGAAGTGGAAGGGCAACAAACGAGTGAGAGGAAGAAGAGAGGTAGTGAAAATGAGTGGACTGTGAGAAGTGGAGCCGGGGAGTTCCAGCAGGCGATGAGGGAAGGATATAACAACGTGAGAAGACAGGACCTAAGGATGTGGAGGATGAATGGAAGGCGTTGAGAGATGCGTTGCTGAGATGTGCGAAGAAGGTGTGTGGTGCGCGCCTTGTGGGCGGGTGCAGAAGGAAAGGTTGCGAGTGGTGGAACGAGTAGGTCAAACTGGCGGTGGCACGGAAAAGAGGAGCGTTTGAGGAGTGGTTGCAGGTGAAGTCGGTAGTGGCTTATGAAAGCTACAAAGAGAGAAGCGAGGTGAAGCAGGTGGTGAGGAGAGCTAGAAGAGACGCTGATGCCCGGCGGGGCAGACGGTTGTGCCAGAATTTTGAGGTGAACAAAAAGATGTTCAGGAAAGAGGTGAAGAGGGTGAGAAAGGGAGATCGGAAAGGAGGAAGTGGTGAAGGATGAAAATGGCCAGTTGTAGTTGGAAAGTGGTGATGTACAGAAGAGTTGTTCCGAGTATTTTGATGATTTGTTGAATGTCGAGGATGACAGAGAAGCTGACATTGTCGCTGTGGGTGGTGGTGCTCGGATGCCAGTTTTGGGAGAAAGACTTGTGACGGACATGACCAGGGAAGAGGTTCAGGAGGCGGTGGACGTGATGAAAGCAGGGAAAACCCTTGGATGTGATGACGCTACGACCGATAGCCTGAAGAAGGGTGGAGTAACGATTGTTGAATAGTTGGCGAGGTTACTGAACTTGTGTTTTGTGGTAGGCGTGGTACCGATTGAGTGGTGCAGTGCCTGCATTATTCCTCTATATAAGGGCAAAGGAGATAAAAATTAATGCTGCAACTCGAGGGGTATCAGTCTGTTATGTGTGGTTGGTAAGTTGTATGAGAGAGTGCTGATCAAAAGGATTAGAAACTGTACGGACTGCGCAATTGGAGAGGAACAGTGCGGCTTTAGGAGTGGTAGAGGGTGTTCCGATCAGATTTTTGCAGTGAGACAGGTATGTGGGAAGTACCATGCCAAAGGAAAGGATGTGTTCTGGGCCTTCATGGATCTGGAGAAGGCATATGACAGGATTGACAGGAAAGCACTGTGGAGGGTGTTGCGTTTGTATGGATTGGGCGGACATCTGTTGAAAGCAGTGCAGAGTTTCTATGCTGACAGCCGAGCATGTGTCAAAGTGGGGAGCGAGGTGAGTGATTGGTTCACAGTGAAAGAAGGACTGGGACAAGGCTGCGTGATGTCTCCCCGGCTGCTCAACATCTATATGGATGGATTGGTCGGGGAAGTGAACGCGAGTGTGCTGGGTTGTAGCTTGAAACTGCTGGAAGCGAATGGGCGGAGTTGGCAGTTGAGCCAGTTGCTATTTGCTGATAATATTGCGCTGGTTGCGGATTCCGAGGAGAAGCTATGTAGGCTAGTGTCTGAGTTTGGTAGAGTGTGTGAGAGGAGGAAGCTTCGAGTGAACGTGGGTATGAGTAAAGTAATGAGATACTTGAGGATTGTCGGTGCGAGCAAAATTAGGGTCACCTTAAATGGAGAGCTGTTGGAGGAAATTCAGTGTTTTAAGTATCTGGGCTCCCATGTGGAGATAACTGAACTAGTGGAAACTGAAGTGAAGGAGCGAGTGAAGGAGGGGTGTAAAGTGTTGAGTGCACTGAAGAGTGTAATGAGCTGTAGGACGTTGGGGTTGGAAGCAAAATAAGGGCTGTATGAGGGTGTTGTTGTCCTAACTGTGCTCTACGGAGCTGAGACTCGGGGGGTGAGAGCAGAGGAGAGGAGGTTGAAGGGATGAAATGTTTGAGGAGCATAGTTGGAGTAACGCTGAGAGACTGAATCACCAACGACGCGGTTCGAATCAGAAGAGGGATGGTGAAGAAGTTGGAGGACAGAATAGATTAGCGTGTTCTGAGATGGTTCGGGCACATGGAGAGGATGTATGAAGGGAGATTGGTGAGAAGAGTGATAAATGTGGAAGCAAGTGGTCGCAGGCCTAGAGGTAGACCGAAGTTTGGGTGGATGGATGATGATGTGGAGGTGGCAAGAGAGCGTGCAATGAACAGGCGTGAGTGGAGAATGGTTGTGACTGGTTGACTTTGACTCTGTTCTGATGTACTTTCCACCCTTGGCATCCCGCTGTCGGGATGGTCGTGGGTGGGGGGGGGGGCACTATGACGCGGCGGGGGCACAACAGTGAAAACTGTCGGGCCCTGCTGCTGACAACGGATCCTCGGACTGCACTCGTGACCCAGAGTGTATGTTGCGGGGGTACCGGCCGGACCCTTAAGCACACAAGGGCTGAGTTGTGTGAGAGTGAGCGTATGAGGGTGTGAGGTGCGCCTTGCCGACGCCCCCCACCCCTTTCTGGGGGGTGCGGCCTAGTGTCTAACTATATATATATATATTTGTGTGTTATATTTAAATATATATAAATATATATATATATATGTATATCCCAACTGTGCTTCGCAGAGCACAGTTGGGACAACAACACCCTAATACAGCCCTTTCTTTGCTTCCATCCCCAACGTCCTACAGCTCATTACACTCTTTAGTGCACCCAACACTTTATATCCCTCCTTCACTCGCGCCTTCACTTCAGTTTCCACTAGTTCAGTTATCTCCACATGGGAGCCCAGATACTTAAAACACTGAACTTCCTCCAAGAGCTCTCCATTTAGGGTGACACTAGATTTGCTCGCATTGACAGTCCTCGAACATCTCATTACTCCACTCTTACCTACGGTCACTCGAAGCTTCCTCCTCTCACACACTCAACCAAACTCAAAACACTAGCCTACAGAGCTTCTCCTCCGAATCCGCAACCAGGGCAATATTATCAGCAAATAGCAACTGGCTCAACTGCCAATTCTGCCCATTCGCTTCCAACAGTTTCAAGCCACGACCAAGCACACTCGCGTTCACCTCCCTGACCACTCCATCCATATAGAGGTTGAACAGCCAGGGAGACATCACGCAGCCTTGTCTCAGTCCCACTTTCACGGTGAACCAATCACTCACCTCGCTTCCCACTCTGACACATGCTCGGCTGTCAGCATAGAAACTCTGCACTGCTTTCAACAGATGTCCGCCCACTCCATACAAACGCAACACCCTCTACAGCGCTTCTCAGTCAATCCTGCCGTATGCCTTCTCCAGATCCATGAAGGCCCAGAACATATCCTTTCCTTTGGCAAGGTACTTCTCACAGACCTGTCTCACTGCAAAAATCTGATCGGTACACCCTCTAACACTCCTGAAGCCACACTGTTCCTCTCCAATTGCGCAGTCCGTACACTCTCTAATCCTTTTGATCACCACTCTCCCGAACAACTTACCAACCACACATAACAGACTGATACCTCACGAGTTGCAGCATTCATTTTTATTTCCCTTTTCCCTTATATAGCGGAACAATGCAGGCACTGCGCCACTCAATCGGTACCACGCCTGCCACAAAACACAAGTTCAGTAACCTCACCAACTATTCGACAATCGTTACTCCACCCTTCTTCAGGCACTCGGTCGCAACGCCATCCAAACCAGGGGCTTTCCCTGCTTTCATCACGTCCACCGCCTCCTGCACCACTTCCCTGGTAATGTCCGCAACCAGTCTTTCTCCCAAATCTGGCATCCGAGCACTACCAATTAGAGCAACAATGTCAGCCTCTCTGTCATCCTCGACATTCAACAACTCATCAAAATACTCGGCCCACCTCTTCCTTACATCACTTCTTTCCAACAACAACTGGCCGTTTCTATCTTTCACCACTTCCTCCTTTCCGGTCTCTCCCTTTTCACCTCTTTCCAGAACATCTTTTTGTTCTCCTCAAAATTCTGGCACAACCCTTCGCCCCACCTGACATCAGGACCTTTTTGGCTCTCCTCACCACCCGCTTCACCTCGTTTCTCCTCTCATTGTAGCTTTCATAAGCCACCTCCGACTTCACCTGCAACCGCTCCTCAAACGTTCTTCTTTTCCGTGCCACCGCCAGTTTGACCCCTTCGTTCTACCACTCGCGGCTTTTCCTTCTGCACCCGCCCACACGGCGCGTCCACACACCTTCTTCGCACATCTCAGCAACGCATCCCTTAACGTCGCCCATTCTTCCTCCACGCCTCTCCGGTCCTGTCCTCTCACGATGTCATTTTCTTCCTTCAACGCCTGCTGAAACTCCTCGGCTCTACTTTTCACATTCAGTACACTCACTTTCACTACCTCCTCCCACACTTTTGTCGCCCTACGACCTCTGCTTCACTCTTAATCTACTTTCTACCAGCAGTTGGTTAGACCCTCTTCAACCCTCCCTCCCTTCTCGACACTCGCACTTCCAACAGCCTCCCCACCACTCTCCTCGATATCAGCACAAAATCCATCAGTGCTCTCTCCACCATTGCACCATGGGCCATCCTTACCCATGTGTATGCGTGAATATCTCTTTTCTTGAACAAACTGTTCCCGACCACCAACTCCTGCTCCATACACAGACCTATCAGGTTTTCTCCACAGTCATTTCTACCGAGAACGCCATACCTTAACACATTCTCCACCACTACATCTCCAACTCTCGCATTAAGGTCATCCAGTACAACTCTATTGAAATGACCTCCAAAACTCTCAATACACTCACTCAAGTCAGTCCAGAATTGCTCCCTATTCTCTTCACTCCTCTCGCTGCCAGGTCCGTAAGCACTTACAAATGTCCATCTTTCTATGCCTAACTTAACTTTCACCCACGTCAATCTTGAGGACACCTCCTTCCATTCGGTAGCGCTACTAGCCAACCGATCACCCAATATCAAGACCACACCTTCTCGTGCCCTACCTTCCTCCACACCAGACTTTCTCCCACTTACCACACCAAACTCACATTCGCCCTTACCTTTCAACTTCGTCTTACTCAGCGCCAACACATCAAACTTCCTCCTCACAAACATCTCACCAATCTCCCTTCTCTTTACATCATTCGTACTACAGCCACGCACATTCAGCGACCCTAA
>SDVV010007424.1:0-17795 GCA_016164225.1 Gammarus roeselii
ATATAATGGGAGATCCATGATAGATGCCTCCACTATTTGGCCCCCACAGACCAGGAGTCACCTCCCCATCTCTACCCGCCAGAGGATTGTGGCACCTGGCCCTCTGATCTAATCAATATCTCCCAAAGTTGATAGACTTACAAGCCACTCGAACACGAAAAGCTTTGCTACGTTGCACAAATGGTCCAATGACTTTAATGCAATCAAATCGTTTTCTGTTTTCCCGCATTAAATTGACTGACCAAAATATGCACTTGTAATCATTTTCTGATGCTTTCAATCCCATATCCTGTTCGATGTCATTGAACGATCTAATCTCTCTAATACACTGCTTTGAAATACTGTGAAATTTATGCTTACGGCAGTTATTGGTATTTGAGTCATGTTTACACAATCGTTGTTACGGTCAACGTTCTGAGTACAACCATCCGTAAGTCTCTGTAATATATGGCTTGTCAGTGTTAAACCCAATCATGAGGACGTTTCATAGTGTACATTGTTCAAGACCAAGACCAACGTATAGCGTTGCATCTTTCCTAACAGTGGCGGCCTTGCTCAGCGTGAAGCCCGCTGGACCGTTGCACTCCCAGAGGAGTATTGCCAGACGCACGGAACAGCATCCTATACAGATTAGGGTAATGGTGTCGAACCGAGCTGGGCGGCCCCAATAAGATGATTGCATTGAGGCCATTACTATATGAGAGCTGATTGCTTTAGAAGCCAGGGTAAATGTATTGAGGTTACGTTGCCCTTCACTGATAAACTATGTTTTATTAGGGATCGGTGCGCTATCATGTATTGTTAGAAATCCAACGCGAAGTGAACGTATGTGCAGCGACAGGTAACTGGCGTTGCTGAAGTCTCAATGCAAACGTTCGTTGTTCATACAGAAAAGAATCACGTAGGCTGCACTCGTAATTTTACCTGTATTTTCGGATCATCCTAAAGTACTCAAGGAAAATGTCATGTTGGATTTGATTGATTCTATTTATTACCTTACTAAAGTGAGAACACATTTCACATACATGCAATCAAGGCTAATTTTTTTGTTCTCTTTAAACGACACATAAAACGTTAATTAGCGTTATGAATATTACCAGTATTTTCGTTGCTGAACGTTCATCCAACGAGCAGTCTTCTAATATTTTACCTTGGTATACTCTTGTTCTGTAACACTCTATAGATATACTTTGTGGTTTTGTTTAGTTATCAATTTGTATTTTCTATTTGGGCACACACAGAAAAGACTGGGATAATTTTACACCATAAAATTTTAACTACAAATTAAACAAGTTTCGTCGTTCACTCCATTGGCACAAACATAAAAACTTTAAGACCCAAGTGGAAAACTATTTACAAGAACATGACCAATTGAAGGACCTTTTAAATGCGTCATTCAACCAATAAAACATAAACATTGTTATTTTTTACAACAAATGTTTAAAATTGTAGTGAAATTTCTGCCACGTTTGTTTGTGAATTAACATCAGAAATGCATACAATAACAACAAGAAAGCGTGAGCAGAAACGCGACCCGCAGACTGAGTCGTCTCGGCGACACCACAGTACTGACTCTTGGCAACATACCGAGGGAAATTAGACTTGGGATACCCACGTACAAAATGCAAGCTTGAGTTCACATAAGGCACAGATAAAAATATTTCGTGGTCACTGCATTTACGACCACCAAACATTTCAGTTGCTATTTGTGACACTCTTCATAGTTAGATGCAAGTCAGGCTAAGGGACTGATCGGGCTGCTTTTAGTTGTTATACGTGACGATCTTCATAGTTAGATGCAAGTCAGGCTAAGGGACTGATCGGGCTGCTTTTAGTTGTTATACGTGACGATCTTCATAATTAGATGCAAGTCAGGCTAAGGGACTGATCGGGCTGCTGTCAGCTGCTATATGTGACGATTTTCATAGTTAGATGCAAGTCAGGCTAAGGGACTAATCGGGCTGCTTTCAGTTGCTTTATGTGAAGATCTTCATAGTTGGATGCAAGTCAGGCTAAGGGAATAATCGGGCTGCTTTCAGTTGCTATATGCGACTATCTTCATAGTTGGATGCAAGTCAGGCTGAGGGACTAATCGGGCTGCTCCCATATGTAAAAGTTCAACAGGTTAATTGACCTCGGCTTTTGAACTGGGAATAAAGATCAGGTGGTAGGCCTACAATGATTTGACCCTCTTTTCCACCGGAGCCTCAACGTGAGTCAAAATAGGCTCCATCGTAGGGCTCGATGATCATGGAGAAAAAGACGACGCCGTAAAATTAGAAAAATGTGAAAATTTTAGCAATATCAGACGCACGCTGGTGCGCACAAGAAAAATACTTAGACAAAACGGATCTCAGCTTCCAATCATTTAGAATTTCAAGAGTAGTATGTACGCACGCCAGTGTGTACAGGTAGCATCGTCGAGACTGGTATAAGATTCACGTCTAGACGCACAAAGCCAGCTCCGACAGCAACGCAACGCGACCTAGACCGCTAAGCGGTCTAGGTCGATTATAGTACACTTCATTAATTCATGGAAGACTTAGACGAAACGAATCCTCGCCTCCAATCATTTAGAACTTCAAGAGTAATATGTAAGCACGCTAGTGAGCACAGGTATCATCGTTGAGACTGGTTCAAGGTTTACGGATACACGGACAAAGTCAGCTCGGACAGCAGCGCAACACAATGTTTACAGCTATGCGGTCTAGTTAAGTAG
Source organism: Gammarus roeselii (assembly GCA_016164225.1). Lineage (NCBI taxonomy): Eukaryota > Metazoa > Arthropoda > Malacostraca > Amphipoda > Gammaridae > Gammarus > Gammarus roeselii. The sequence continues at coordinate 2,720 of SDVV010007424.1, forward strand.
AGGTACAATTTTTTTTATTCAGGTAAGATAAATACTCAGGCGAAATGGATCCCCGCCTCCAACCACTCAGAACTACATGAGTAATATGCACGCGCTCCAGTGTGCACAGAAAGTAGGTCATCGAAATTGGTATAAGGTCTATGGCTTCACGGATTAGATCAACTCCAATCGCAACGCGTCCCAAGGTTTATAGCTACGCAATCCAGGTCAACTCCAGAAACTACGTATGGTCCGTGCACGCGTGAGCGAGCACAGACTGAATAGAAAACTACCATTCATAAAATCCCGAACAGGAACTCCTGCACAAATACACTAGCATTATTATACATGACAAAATTGTGGATCGTCAAGAAAAAAGTAAGGACAGGTTCGTCATGGGCAGAAAACTGCCCAGATTTTTGATTTCGCACTTGCCGTTTGAGGGGATAGGGTGGGGTAGGGGGCAGAGGTCCCTTGGGTTCCAAAAGATTTGATTTGAGCCTCATTTCCACCAGAGCCTCAACGTGAGTCATAATAGGCTCCCCCGTAGGCTCGATGATCATTGATTCCAGTAGGCTCGCACGCCTAGGTGTGCGAGGAAAAAACTAAACAACGCTTTAAACGTTAGAACAAACATGAAAATTTTAGCAATGTCAGACGCACGCTAGTGCGCAAAAGAAAAAACGCTTACTCGAAACGGATCTCCGCTTCCAATCCTTTAGAACATAAAGAGTGATATGTACGCACCCTGGTGCGTACAGGTAGCATCGTCGAGATTAGTACAAGGTCAGTGGCTACAAGGCAAATTCAGCTCCGACAGCAACGCAACACAATATTTACAGCTAGGCGGTTTAGTTGTATAAATACAATTTATTCATTTAGGTAAGATAAAGACTCAGATGAAACTAAACTAATCCTCGCCTCAAACGCCTCAGAATCTCATGAATAACATGTCCACACGCCAGTACGCACAGATAGTATAGTCGAAATTGGTACAAGGTTCACGGCTACACGGACAAAGCCAGCTCCGACAGCAACGCAACACAATATTTACAGCTAGGCGGTTTAGTTGTACAAATTCAATTTATTCATCTAGGTAAGATAAAGACTCAGATGAAACGAAACGAATCTCCGCCTCCAACCACTCAAAACTCCAAGAATTGGTACAAGGTCCACGGCTTCACGGATTAGATTGACTCCAACCACAACGCGTCACAAGGTTTTATAGCTACGCAGTCCAGGTCAACCCCAGAAAATGCATTAGATAGTCCGTGCACGCGCGAGCGAGCACAGACTGAAGAAAAAATACCCATTCACAAAATCACGCACTCGAACTCCCGCACAAATACTCCAGCGTTATAATATTGTGGATCGTGAAAAAGAAAAATAAGAGCAGGTTCGTCATGGGCAGAAAAACTGCTCAAATTATTGATTTCGCACCGATTGTTCAAGGGGATAAGGCGGGGGGGGGGGCATTGGTCCCTTGGGTCGCAAAAGAGCCTGATGAATCCTGGAGGGTGACCCATGTCCCCCGGGTCTTCCCGAGCTCCTCGAGTCCTCCGAGACCCCTCACTTCAGCTCATCTCGGTTTGTCTCTAATCATTTCGGCCTGTCTCGGTTCGTCGTGACCAACTCGACTCGCCTCAACATGTTTCGACTAATCTCGACTATCCTCGACGTGGCTCTCCCCCTCTGCGGTAGCAATCATGTGGACTGTAATAACAAAAAATTTCACTCAAGCATTTTAGGGTGGGACTGGGGTACCAGAGATCCCTCGGGTCCCAAAAAGAGCCCGACGAATCCCGGAGGGTAACCCATGTCCCCCGGGTCACCTCGTCTCAGCTCATCTCGGCTTGTCTCGAATCATTTCGGCCAGTCTCGGCTCGTCGCGGCCAACTCGACTCGCCTCAACATGTTTCGACTGATCTTGACCCACCTCGACCAGCCTCGACGCGACCCTCGCCCTCTGTGCCAGTAATCCGCAGGCTGTAATAGTCGATTGTTCTACTCAAGCATTTCTCATGCATACATTTTTTCTGTGTATGGATTTTACAGCGTGGGGAGGGGAAGCAGAGGTCCCAGGGTTCAGAGGGGCACTTCAAGCGGGTCCCAAAGTTTTTCAAGGGGTCCCAAAAGGTCTCAAGGGTATCCTAAAGGGCCCCGGAAGGGTCCAAGTGGGTTCCCCCAAATCTTTCTGGTCTTAAAAGTCCCTGGCTTACCGAAATCCACGGGTCCTTCGAGTGCCACGAGTACCGTCCATTCGAAGGTCACCTAGTCTCAACCAGCCTCGGTTCGTCTCGACTCATAGCCTCGCCAGTCGACTAGTCTCCACTCGCCTCAACCTGCCTCGACTCGCCTCGTCCCCTCCACGCACAGCGCCATTTAAGACTTTCACTCTCTAAGATCAACAACAACATTAGTTCACCATTTAGCCATCAAAATGCCTAGCTGTGCTCGGACATTTATTGGCGCCCGAGAGAGCGCAAACTCTCCCACCGTAGGTTAGACTAGACTAACTAACACACCGCATAGTCGACCTAGGGCCTCTGCGGGCGTCTAACGATACATAATTATATAATTAATCCAAAATTATTCACCAAGAAAGAAAGGTACAGATAAATAATAGAGCCCACGAAATAAGACATAATAAATTACTAAATTAATTGTTAATGGTCTATAAAATGAATAATCATCCATCCACCCCAAGACTATGGACGAAACTTCCCCGACCCTCTCATCCCTGCTGCATCTCTCATACAGTGGAGATTACTTAGGCTGAAACTTCCCCGACCCTCTCATTCCTGCTGCTTTGATTTGGGCCTCATTTCCACCAGAGCCTCAACGTGAGTCATATTATTATTATTATTTGCTTTCATGTTCCACCGGAGTCCCAACGCGAAGTTAATGCAGACTCCCCCGTAGGGCGGTAACGTGAGTCATAATAGGCTCCACCGTAGGGCGCGACATCCCTGCTGCGTCTCTCATACAGTGGAGATGACCAGCCTTAGAGCATTTTACTAAAGAAAGCTCTGTATCATTCGTTCAACTTCAAATACACGTGCAATAGCTTTTTGCGTGTTTGGAATTGATACAATATCAATGCGTAAAGCAAAAACAAAACTAAGCACCTGTTCTCTGAAATTTTCATAGTGCCTCGGGCGTAGGAATACAAACAGCGACGAGAGCATGACCAACGATCTACTTTTATGCTTCTTGAGCGTCACGAACTCATACATAAGTAGAACTAGCCGTAGACCATCAGAAATAATCTAACCCATAGTCCAATCAGTGGCCTGTGAGCCTGGCAGTTGCTGTATGGTAACATTGCTACATAGACAATATTGCGAAGTAGATAATAATGCCAGACTTTCTAGATAAAATATTCATGAGGCCGTTCTATCAGAGCCTGTTAATAGTCGGCTGGTGTCGGATTGCCCATAAAACTCCAGTTTAGAGCCCATGTTCATACCTATGATTCAATCAGGGGAGGAGAAATATATAAATAAGCTGTATTAAATAAGCAGGTCCCTATAGCCACTAGAAATCAATCGAAAATAGGAAAAGCAAACTTCCCGCGTCACTTGATGAGGATGGAATGAAGAAACTCCATTAAATTTGCATCATTTACTAACTAGGTATAACTCAAACGATATTTGTTATGCATGTATGCAAGGTATAATAAAGTGCTCTGAAAGAGACAAGAGGCCAGTGGCGACGGTGTTCAATAGGATTCAGAGACGCTGTCACACGGTGAAGGAAAACTGTACTAGAATTTGATTTTTCCGAGTGAAATAATCTAAAGATTACGTTCACCAGCGAGCTACAAGAAGGAAAAGCGAGGAGCAAAGAAAACAGACTTGGTAAGTTGACTCATGAAGTGCTATCAATGAAGACACCAGCGATCAAATTGCGAGAGATCCGCACCATGTTTGGATCATGCTCGAACATTTGTCTACAGAGAGAGAAAAATATATTTCAAGATAAACTTGAATACGTGTAGCGAAATGTTCACGTCACATAGCATTCATAGAAAGTGTATGGATCACCGTAGGGAATCGTCAGAAGTACCTACTTTAATGGGTATAGTCATTATCTTCTACATTTACAAATTGTTATCATATATACACTCATTTATTCACCTCAATATTTATCGATACATGTATTTTTTCGGTTCGACTACTACATTATACCTTTCACTAAAGGCGCATCCTTTTCACAAGCCTTGGTCCAATCAGCTGAAACAGGAAGGGTTGTTTTAAAGATGCCGAAACGCATTTTTAAAATACAATATGCATTTATTTCTGTATTTCAAATACACATTGATGCCTAAATGTTTCAACAAATTTCAATTAAATTTTCATCATGTATCGTTTAATGTAAACTAATATAATCAAAGCACATTTCCAAATCCTTATTCCGAAAACGGGAAAAAAATGTTTGTGCAGGGTGCGTTACACCCGGCCTAGTCTCATTCTCCCATCTTTGGTAGGGTTTTGAACCCCCTACCTTCTCAACTGCGAGGGATTCGTAGCCTAGCCAAAGATCTATACATAGCGGTGCATTGTAGTTATGTTGCTGTGGTTTAGCCGCGGGTTTCACTTGCACCGCACCGACCGAGTGTTGAGACAGGGGGGGATAGGGGAGGAGAGGAGGCGACCGTGGGCGTGATGGAGTGTTATTGATGATAACTCAATCAACTTTGTGGGTTCAGTAACAGTTACCAAATGGCCAGACGTGTGGTATAATGTTCACTGTGGCCACCAGCACATTGTTACTTGCAGTGTGTTCATGTTCCTCAGCAACACTGCAACGCACCAACCAGACGTGTGCAGGGATGACTTCATGTGGGACATGGACTAGCGTTAGAGCCAAAGTTTGTCTCTATATTTTGTAGGAAAAAAAAAATTGGGGATTGTTCGCGTGTCCCTGAAAAATAAAATGCCGTGCATATGATGTGGCTCTGCTGTCTTGAAAGTGTCGGTGAGCCTGAGGCACGACCAGAGCGCAGGCTGCGTCCACGTCATCTCGGTAGACGACGCACACGGCGTCATCCCCAGCAGTGAAGACATGAAACAGAGTTGGTTGAGGGTCTTTCGTTAGGGCCGAGGCCCACACGCCGCCACCGCAGGCAAAGCACCTAGATTGAGTTGGCCTGCCTGATTCATGTAGGTTGATTTGATTTGGGCCTCATTCCCACCAGAGCCTCAACGTGAGTCATTATACCCCCGTAGGGCGCGAACAGCCAGCCTCATTTGTTGTAGTTGTATTTGCTTCCATGTTCCGCCTGAGTCCCAACGCGAAGTTAATGCAGACTCCCCCGTAGGGCGGTAGCTAGCCTTATGTTTCTCGTGAGTCGTTGCGTTATGCAGGCTTCTCGCAAGGTGTTAATTCATAAAACTGTGTCAAGTTTGTTGCGTCGTTTTAGAACCTTGCTTATCATATCTTCCAGTTACAGGAAGGAGACATGGTTTTACAGTGCCGTCAATTATTCAACCGAATGTCGTTTGACCTTCATCATTGGAAAGGGTTCGGGACATATTCAAAACAAGGTTGTGGTCGTCCGTCAATTCAAACAATCGGACAAAAATTTTGACTCCCCATACAGTTTAGAAATTTTTATGACACGCAATGCAGCATTTAAACGTTTCAATAGGTTACTACAATATCAAGGAGTTTTTTAACAATTTGAAATTCGGAATGAAGAAAAAAATAAGACTTTTGAATATAATCATTTCATACAGTTGTAAATCAATCATATCATCTGAAAGGTATCATGGAGTGCTGCGATTATCTGAAGTGATTCTTTTGAAATTTCAAGTCGTAGGGGGCTTTTTCTTTGAAATTATTGTTCTTAAACATGACTCCTTTGGTCATGAATTTTTTGGACATGCTATGCATAATTCAGAAGCTTTTTCGAGTACTAATAGCAGTTGTTTCTCCTGTTTCCCACCGGAGCTCCAACGTGAAGTCACCGAGTGCTCCCCGTAGGGCAGAATGATCCGTTGATTCTGCACAGGGAGAGCGCAAATTCTCCCACAGTAGGTGGGACTATACTAACTAACGCACCGCATAGTCCACCAAGGACCCCTGCGGGCGTCTAACGACACAATTATATAACTAATCCAAAATTGATCACCATAAAAAACGGGCACAGATAAATTATAGAGCTCAGGAAATAAGAAATAACGGAATACCAAAATTAAGTGTTGATGATCTATGAAATTAATCATCATCCATCCACCCCAAACTTCGATTTTATTTGAGCCTCGATGTGAGTCATAATAGGCTCCCCCGTAGAGCGCGACCGTCGTTGATTCAGGTAAGTTCGCACGTCCTCGCGTGCGAAAATATTAGTCATGTCAAGACGAAGTCAGTTCATATTTCAATTGTGGCATATTCGCCTACTAACGCTTACGAGAGAGTAAAGAGTATCTTCGTAAAATGTGTTGTTACTTCTGTGAGTAATGGGGTGGAGAGACCACCTCATTTGAACAGGTGTTAGGGGTTTAGACAGCTTCGTATGGTCCGGTATTTTTTCTGAAAGCGATAAGCTTTTTACGGTAGGTTGGGTCCGTGAGTAAGCTTTGTAGGTTGCACGGGGGATCTAGGAACGCTTGTCGGGCTGCCGCGAGTGCATCGCAGTCCATCAGTAAGTGTTTCACGCTGATAGCCACTTGATAGCAATAGGGGCAAGGTGGCGCGTTTGGTCCTATGTCGACATCCATCAGGTGCTTGTGAGTTATGCACGTGTGTCCCGTGCACAAGCGGTTGATGAACACTTGGTCTTTTCTGTTGGTGAACTTAGTTTCCTATTCTCCGACTGAGGGTTTGACTGAAAGCATTTTTTGTCCACTCAGTTGCCACATTTCATACCATTGGGATGTTATATGAGAGTTGATGATACGGAAACCAGTCCCGGTAATGTATTGCGAAAAATTGTTCTTGGTGAGCAGATGCCAGTTTAGCAAGCGAGTCCGCAAGTTCATTTCCTCTTATTCCCGCGTGCCCGGAGATCCAGCAGAATTCAACTGCCTGACCCGTCTCGGACATTCATAGGAAAACGATTTGATTTGAGCCTCATTTCCACCAGAGCCTCAACGTGAGTCATAATAGGCTCCCCCGTAGGGCTCGATGATATCGATTCCAGTAGGCTTGCACGCCTAGTTAGAAAAATGTGTGAAATTTTAGCAATGTCAGACGCACGCTGGTGCGCAAAAGAAAAAACGCTTATTCGAAACGGACCTCCGCTTCCAATCCTTTAGAACTTAAAGAGTGATATGTACGCACCCTGGTGCGTACAGGTAGCATCATCGAGATTAGTACAAGGTCAGTGGCTACACGGGCAAATTCAGCTCCGACAGCAACGCAACACAATATTTACAGCTGCGAGGTTTAGTTGTGTAAATATAATTTATTTATTTAGGTAAGATAAAGACTCAGATGAAATGAAACAAATCCTCGCCTCCAACCCCTCAGAACCTCGTGAGTATGTCCATACGCCAGTGCGCTCAGATAGTATCGTCGAAATTGTTACAAGGTTCACGGCTACTCGGACAAAGTCGGCTCCGACAGCAACGCAACACAATATTTACAGCTACGCGATCCAGTCGTATTGGTACAATATATTTACTCAGGTCAGATGAAGACTCAGATGAAACGAAACAAATCCTTGCCTTAAACCCCTCAGAACTTCATGAGTAATATGTCCACACGCCAGTGCGCAGATAGTATCGTCGAAATTGTTACAAGGTTCACGGCTACACGGACAAAGTCAGCTCCGACAGCAACGCAACATAATATTTACAGCTACGCGGTCTATTTGATTTTTAGTACAATTTATTTTTCAGGCAAGATAAAGACTCAGACAAAACGAATCCCTGCCTCCAACAACTCAGAACCCCATGAATAACATGTACGCGCAACAGTGCGCTCAGACAGCATCGTCGAAATTGGTACAAGGTCCATGGCTTCACGGATAAGATAGACTCCAACCGCAACGCGTCACAAGGTTTTATAGCTGCGCAGTCCGAGTCAATCCCAGAAACTGCATATGGTCCATGCACGCGCGAGCGAGCACAGACTAAAGAAAAAATACCCATTCAAAAAAATCACAAACACAAACTCCCGCACAATTACTCCAGCGTTATAATATTGTGGATCGTGAAAAAGAAAGTAAAAGCAGGTTTGTCATGGGCAGAAAAACTACTCAGATTATTGATTTCTCACTGATTGTTTAAGGGGATAGGGCGGGGGGAGCATTGGTCCCTTGGGTCGCAAAAGAGCCTGATGAATCCCGGAGGGCAACCCATGTCCCCGGGTCTTCCCGAGCTCCCCGAATCCCCTCGCCTCAGCTCATCTCGGCTGGTCTCGAATCATTTTGGCCAGTTTTGGCTCGTCGCGACCAACTCGACTCGCCTCAACATGTTTCGACTGATCTCGACTCACCTCGACCAGCCTCGACGCGACCCTCGCCCTCTGCGCCAGCAATCCGCGGACTGTACTGGTTAATTGTTCGACTCAAGCATCTCACATAAACATTTTTCTGTGTATGGGATTTACAGCGCTGGGAGGGGGGAGCAGAGGTTCCAGAATTCAGAGGGGCCTCTACAGGGTACCACAGTTTCTCAAAGGGTCTCAAGGGTGTCCCAAAGGGCCCCAGAAAGGTCCAAGTGGATGCCCCCAAATTCACCTGGTCTCCCAAGTCCCCCGGGTTCTCGAAACCCCGGGTCCCCGAGTTCCGCGGGCCTCACGAAAACCTCCACTCCCTGGGTCACCTTGTCTCAACCAACCTCGATACATATAATAATAATAACCAATTCAAAATTTATCATCATGAAAAAAGAGCAGAGAAAAATAATAGAGCTCAAGCAAGAAGAAATAATGAAATACTAAAATAAAGTGTTAATGATCTATAAAATGAATAACCATCCATCCACCCCTATCAGGGTATTGACGCTATTTTTTGGGTGTGAAGCCTGTAGGGGTGCTGCGGCACAGCCCGAGAGGTACCCAAGGGTGGAAAAAACAATAATGGGTGCCAGCCAGAGAGCGGCACGCCCGAGGTGCCGGTTTTGGTTGATAGCCCAGATGAGCCTGGTCCCAGTGGTCATAACCGTGGTTGGCGTGCGCAGAGTTGGTGTTGGTTTGGCTGGCTCCATGACCTTGCCACTTGAACAGCTTGGGTGGGCATCATCAATCGGCTCGGTGTGGTGGTGCAACTTGGTAACTAATGTCATTAATGGTATTCAATACGGGAAACGAAAATATTTGGTGGAACAATTGCGATGCAGTACTTTGAACCTAAGATAAAATTGATGTTTAGATGCATTTGAAGTTTTTTTTCACGAATTCTTCTTTTTCAAAAGCAAAGAATGTGTAATACCCGAGAAAACTCGAGGTAGCCAGCGCTACAGACTTAGCGTTGGATGTTACGATGCAGGAGCGGACTCGAAATGCTTGGTCCGGCTGCCACAGGATTGTGGTAGTGCCTAAGGCGGCGGGTCACATGCTATCAAATCTATTCGGTGGCGCAACGGAGGTTGATAGGCTATGCATTACTATTTTCGTATTGGCCGGCGCATCTCCAGCAGCGTTGAGTATCAAGCTTGCAGTGTTTGATGGCGTAGTCGTACTCGTCGGATTTATTGCACATCGCAAGTAATATTGCAACAGGGCAGGGAATTACAACTTCTGGGGCGCGGTTCTTAAAAAAACGAGGGTTTCGTGGTTCTGTCCACATTAGCTCTAGAAGCGTTTACATTCGTTGTTGGGGTGTAATTAGAAGTGTATATAATTTGTTTGATTGAAATGAGGAACGAGTAGTTCAATGGTTGCCATGCGTTTGTAAACGTCTTTTCTGTACAATAGTAGTAGTTGTTGTTGCATCTATGTTCCACCAAAGCCCCAACGCGATATTTTTTGTACAGCAGAGCTTCGTTCAGAGTTTACGACGTGGGCCAACTACTTCAATCTCTGTCTGAGGACGCTTCCCGGTTCACCTTTATGAGCGAATAATTCATCATAGCGGAAGCCCCTTAGCTGACACCAGTACCTTGGAGCGTTGCAACGAAGTGGGTGGGAATGTCGCTGGTCCTTTCCCTATTGTCGGCCATCCTTGGGGTCGTTTTAACACTGGGGATTCTCTATAATTGCACAGGCGGTCTTTGTTTCTCGTGGGATGAGTGTTTTCTTTGCAGTAGAAGTAACGGGATTCTGCGGATGGGCATGACTGGTCAATCATAATAGTTCAGAACACAGTATGAACATTTTCTCCTCGATCACAACTTTCCCTTGGGTCCCCCATATTTCTGGCATTTATAGCAACACATTAACAAGTGCGATGAAGGGAGTAACTCTGATTTTTTCCAGTAAAAAAAAAAAAAGTTTTCGTATTTTGGTGGGATAGGGCAGACGAATTTTAGCAAGAGTCATGCTGTTAGTTTTAGGGGTTATGAATTCGGCGATCCTTTCTCAGTCCCCACAGTCCACGTACCTTACTTACAAGTCCGGTGATGAACTCAGCTCATCTGCCTGCTTTTCAGCGAGATTCTTACAGCGCATCAAGCTTGAATTTTTGGAGAAGGTTGGGCGTTGTGAGATCGCATAAGTCGTCATAAGCTTGTCTTGAAGAGTAGAACGTCGCTCGGGTGTTTAGTGATGCCATCTTCACTGTTGATGGCGAAGTGTATGGTCCTATGTCCATTACGTCGTCCTGGGTATTGAATGTGATTTTCAAGTGTTCGGAAAATTCAGGACCTTTATTAAACAGGCTATGTTGGTCAGATCGGGAAAACTGTCTTCTTGTTCTTTGTGAAGTTCGGTTGGGATGATTTTGGGGTCGCGGGGGCTTTGGTTTGATAGTTCTTTATCAGTTCGTCAAGTTAAAGGGCCATGGTTAAGGCACTTCCCGAAATTTGAGTGACGTTCATCGATTGTCGTAGAGTTTGTGATGCCGTTCTCGCCTTTAATTAAGCTCGGGAAGGCCAATCATTTTACAAAGGGTACTTTGCAGCTCGTGCGCTCTATTGATTATTTTGAAATGCAATCGCTGAAGCGGTCTTCAGCTGAGGTGACGTTATCTTTGCTTGTGAAATCCTTGTTGTGGGAACTCTTAGGAAGATTGCCAGCTCCTCTCCGTTGAGCCTTGGTCTTACCCACAGCTGAACATCCTGTTTTCGCCAGGATTCCGGGAGTCAAATGACTGAACCTTCTTACCGCCGGAAGAGAGTCGACGCTTATCTAATTTAGTTGGCCTTTTGACTAGCCTTAGAGTTTACATTTACGTTACACCAAGAAATAGAAGGCAAACTACGTGCAGTTTCAGGTCCCAGCACAGCTAAGGGACAAACTTGTGCTAGATATTTGATTTTCAGTTATCAAGTCCCTATAAAACAACTTCGCTCTACGAGTTAAATAAAGTCGTGTGAGCAAGTATACATAAAACGCTAGTATAATATATAGTTCATGGTTATACGTATCATCAATCAGAGTCAGAAAGGGCGGCATCGTGTATTTGTCTTAGACTGGTTCGTTTAGCAGCATATGGGCGGGAAATAGGTCGAGTCAGAAAGGGCGGCATCGTGTTTTCGTCTTAGACTGTTTCGTTTAGCAGAATATGGGCGGGAAATAGGTTTAACAGCAACCGAGGCATACAGACCTGGAAAACTGGTTGTTACAGCAAATTTTTTTCCGTCGCAATTTGGAAAGGTAACAGACCCAAGTTTCACGGTGCCCCAAGAAAACACAAGACGAAATGACACTGAAATATGCCCTTGCGTAGAATTAATACATCACACAGATTCAAGGAAGATAAACAGTCAGACCGCGACCACTGCATTAATGCAATGGTCGCAATCGAGACGATAGGAATAACCTTCCGGGCGGGCAACGCTGGGAAATACAAGCGTGTTCGACCTCTATTGACAAAGAAAATATTCACCGTGATATATTTGAGTAGATTTTTTTTACCCTGCTTCAAGTTTTAGGTAGGTTTCACTGCAGGACGAGGTTCATTCTTATCAAACTATTTTCAACTTGGTATATAACTTCTGCGGAATTCACGATAAGCCAAAAGAAATGTTTCAACAGTAGAGTGAAGGCCGAACATGGCCCCTCACCTCCACCCAACAACTGGTAGTTAAAAGTCACATTGAGATGGCTGTGGAAAACTAAAAGAATGTGACACCATTGGTTTTTTTTTTTCAGTGCAAAGACTTCAAACGTATAGCTATGTTGAAAAAATACAAATGCAAAATAACAAAATTACCCACCAAATAATAACTAAAAGAGTTGACCTAATATTTTGTGAAGGGGCACAGACACCGACACATAAAAAAATAATGATTGAATACGAGGAAACGACATTATTAATTCAAAACAATTAGAAGAATCGCGATAACAGCTGCTGATCAAACGTAGGGCTTACACTTTACGTTAGCACTTCATGATATAATATTGAAGAATAGCCAGCACTAGCCGATTATATTAGAATAAAATATAACTACTCTTCACATTTTAGAATGCAAGTGGCATGTACGTTCTAGCTAGAGACCAAAATACGCAGCGCAGTGTCCGCTCTCCCTTCGATGAGTACCTACATGTATGTGGCGAAACATTATGATGGGAAGTTAGCAATGGTTCATAAGCAAAGTAAAAGCAATAAGTAGGGATCGCATTCTAGCATCTAATAAACAAATATAAGAACTCCAGAAGTATTAATAAAATATATATTTGTAAGATAAAACAATCATTCATCAACCCTAATTGCATCTACGGTCACAAGAAGAGCGGGTGGAATGCTCGAGAACTTTAGTTCACAATACACGAAGAACGAGGTCTCAAATAATGTAGCTAGCTCTCCATAGTGAACTACATAAAGCAAAATAAATATCATCTTAGAAACCATGATCCGAGGTCAGTAACTTTTGATGAGGAAAATTATACCGGCTTGGCGCGACCCTACACGACTGGGCGCCTCCTCGCACCGCCTTCCACATCTAGTGGGCTCACTGGCGGCCGATCCTCGACGTCTTCGCTGGCTAAGGCGCCACCAGCGATTATGTCGCCAGAATGATCGCCAGAAGACTGGCTTGGCGGAACCGGACTTCTAGACTCGGCCTCTGATTCTGTTGAAACAGTACTAAACGAAACATTGGTCTCTAGATGGGGTGAGTTTCCAGAGCTACTTTGACTTGTGGGCTGAGGAGCGATTGCTTCAACATGTTGAACGTCTGACCCATCTTGGCGCTGTTGCCCCGCCTCCTGCTGCGGGAGCTGTTGCTCACCTTCAGCCACGCGCCGCTGCAGCACCACCACTCGTTCGATTCCCAGATTGCGCAGCGTGCGCGTGTCAAGACTCAGATCGAGCTGGACATCGACGGCGAACAGATAGTGGGGCACCACGAGCAGCAGCGTCAGGAAAACCAGCATAAAGGTTGAGAAGCTGGAGAACATGTGGCTGTGTTTAAGACGAGCCACCCACAGCCCGGCGACCACCAGCCACAGCAGGCCGCTCTGCAATGGGAACCACGTCCGTTAAGAAAAAATTAATAACCAAACATTGAAATAACAAGATAAAAAAACTATACAACCAGAACGCGGAAACAATTGCAAGCACTTAGCCGACCAGTGACGCCCACAGTGGTAGCTACTAGACCACACCAATCCATGACCCAGGCTGGATTTGAATGGTGGAAGGATTACCAACATTCAACTAAAACAGAGAGCACTGATGGATTTTGTGCTGATATCGTAAAGAGTGGTGGGGAGGCTGTTGGATGTGCGGTTGTTGAGAGGGGAGGGTGGAGGAGTGTCTGACCATCTGCTGGTGGAAGGTAGATTAAGAGTGGAGCAGAAGTGGAAGGGCAACAAACGAGTGGGAGGAGGGAGAGAGATAGTGAAAGTGAGTGGACTGAATGTGAAAAGTAGAGCCGAGGAGTTCCAACAGGCGTTGAAGGAAGAATATGACAACGTGAAAGGAGAGGACCTGAGAGATGTAGTGGAAGAATGGGAGACGTTAAGGGATGCGTTGCTGAGATGTGCGAAGAAGGTGTGAGGTGCGCGCCGTGTGGGAGGGTGCAGGAGGAAAGGCGGCGAGTGGTGGAACGAGGAGGTCAAACTGGCGGTGGCACGGAAAAGAGGAGCGTTTGAGGAGTGGTTGCAGGTGAAGTCGGAGGTGGCTCATGCAAGCTACAAAGAGAGGAGGAACGAGGTGAGGAGAGCCAAAAGGGACGCTGATGCCAGATGGGGCAGACGGTTGTGCCAGAATTTTGAGAACAAAAAGATGTTCTGGAAAGAAGTGAAGAGGGTGAGAAAGGGAGAGACCGGAAAGGAGGAAGTGGTGAAAAATGAAAAGGGCCAGTTGTTGATGGAAAGTGGTGATGTACAGAAGAGGTGGGCCAAGTATTTTGATGAGTTGTTGAATGTCGAGGATGACAGAGAGGATGACATTGTTGCTGTGGGTGGGGGTGCTCGGATGCCAGTTTTGGGAGAAAAACTTGTTGCGGACATTACCAGGGAAGAGGTGCAGGAGGTGGTGGACGTGATGAAAGCAGAGGAAGCCCCTGGTTTGGATGGCGTTGCTGCCGAGTGCCTGAAGAAGGGTGGAGTAAAGATTGTCGAATAGTTGGTGAGGTTACTGAACTTGTGTTTTGTGGCAGGCGTGGTACCGAGTGAGTGGCGCAGTGCCTACACTGTTCCGCTATACAAGGGCAAAGGAGATAAAAATGAATGCTGCAACTCGAGAGGTATCAGTCTGTTATGTGTGGTTGGTAAATTGTACGGGAAAGTGCTGATCAAAAGGATTTGAGACTGTAGTGACTGCGCAATTGGAGAGGAATAGTGTGGCTTTGGGAGTGGTAGAGAGTGTACCGATCAGATTTTTGCAGTGAGACAGGTCTGTGAGAAGAACCTTGCCAAAGGAAAGGATCTGTTCTGGGCCTTCATGTATCTTGAGAAGGCATACGACAGGATTGACAGGAAGCCGCTGTGGAGGGTGTTGCGTTTGTATGGAGTAGGCGGACATCTGTTGAAAGCGGTGCAGAGTTTCTATGCTGACAGCCGAGCATGTGTCAGAGTGGGGAGCGAGGTGAGTGATTGG
>SDVV010007425.1:0-17794 GCA_016164225.1 Gammarus roeselii
AACTCGGGAGGCTGTTCCACAACTGAACACATCGTGCTCCAAAGAACCTCCTCTTGATGTCCGTATTACAAGCCGGCATCAAAAGCTTATAGGGATGGCCCCGAGTTCTTGCATCAGGAGTTCTCCAAAAAATACCCCCAAAGTCGACGCCACCATCCAACCTGCAGATGATCCTCCAGTATTTAATAAGGTCCGCCCTGAGAAACCTCCCTCTTATAGAAAATAAGCCAAGTTGCTTCAGCCTGGAAAAGTAATCCAACTCAGCAAGACCATCCACATTTCTTGTCCATCTCCTCTGCACAGACTCAAGCAATCTCAAATCCCCAAGGAAACCCACATTCCACACTGACGAACAATAATCCATGAGAGGTCTGATGTGCATCACAAAGAGGGACACCATGAAGTGAGGACTACGACAAACTGTGGATCTCAGCAGGCTGCTGGCCAATCCGGAAGCCTTTCATGGGGGTATCATCTGTGGAAACCGTGGAAACAAAGGTCATGCTTGTGCTGACTGCTCAGAGGTAGCTTCCACTTGCCTGAACTGCAAAGGGGACCATGATGCTGCCTCAAAAAGCTGTCCATTCTAAACACAAGAACAGGAGATCTGTTGTTTGAAAGTAGACCTTGGCATCACTTTCAAGGAGGCAACAGACTGTGTCTGTCAGAACAAATTTGCCCAGGCAGCAACTGCTGGTGCAAACCTTGAACCCCACCCTGCTGCTACTTCTTTCTCAGCTGCTCAGGCACCAATATCCCTTTTTACACAATCTCCTGCCTGCTTGCCATCTTACAGCATGTTGCACCCTATGTCCCCATTTCCAACTTCAACACAGCTCATGGGACTTGACTCCACATCTCATGCTGCCTCAACATTAAAACCATCTCCAGTAACCATGCAGCGCATTAATCATACCTTGTGTGCCAATGCACTATCTGAGGCACAACAATTTACCTGAGGACTGTCATCTCTCAGGAGACTGCTGAGAACAGTCCAGCTGGATCACAGCAGGTCAGCAATACCATCAACGGGCTTTTCCCGAGCGCAAACATGATCAGCCTCAGTCAGGGCAGCAACTGCCTCCTGCTCTGCCACCTCCTACTACACCTGTTTTCTTCAGTGTCTTTCAGGGAAATCACTCCTGGTCATGCCCAACAGCTATATACCTCAAGGAATCCTGATGTACTCACAGCACCCACCTTGCACCCCTGCTCTGGTTTTCTGTGCATCACCTGGCTCCAAATTTGAGGAATCTTGTATATTGCATGTTCTACAACAACTGCTCCCTGTTGCTGTGTTTAACCATGACTGAGAAGGTGGAGTGTTATGTAGAGTTAGGCACTATCCCCACCGCAGATAGTATTGTTGGCAATACATTGCGGAAGCTGGGCCTCCCTTCTCATTAATCTTCAACCTAAACCTTAGAGCATTGCAATGGAATATCAAGGGATACTATCCTCGTCTTACAGACCTCCACATTGCCCAGGACAGCATCCATTGTGACATAATTTGCCTACAGCAAATGTGTCTTTCTGTGGGGGGAGTTGTCAGCGACTTCTGAGAGGTGACAAGTGGTGTGCCCCAGGGTTCTGTGCTGGGTCCAGTCTTGTTCCTGCTATATGTCAATCATGTTGCAGCAGGTGTAGCTTGTGAGTGGAAGGCCTTTGCTTACAACTTCAAACTTTATTTGAGTTTCCCCCGCGATGTACAAGCAGTTTGCCTGGGTGTGTCTTCCTTGCAAAGGGATCTGAATTTGGTGCAGTCTGTGTCATTGTGATGGAATCTCTTGTTGAACATCAACAAGTGTGTCTTTATGCATTTTTACTGGGCCATCTTGAATTGGAGCAGATTGATGATAGAACTGTTTATTATTTGAATGGTGTGGCACTTGGGCTTGTTGATTCCTTCAGGGACTTGGAAGTGCTTGTTGACTCAAGGCTGCGGTTCCATCTCCACGTGAGGAGTGTTGAAAGAAAGGCTTCCTCTCTAGGGACCAGTCTGCTCCGCTCCACTGTCAATAGAAGTTCTGTTTCCATGGTCTCTTTGTTTGTTACTCATATAAGACCCATCTTGGACTACTGCTCATGTGTGTGGAATGTGGGATATTTGGGGGATCTGAGACTGTTGGAGTCCATGCAGAGGAGGTGGACCAGGGAGATTGGTGGGCTGGGTGGAGTGGACTATGGTGAGCGGCTCAAAGCAATGCAGTTGTTTTCTGTGAGGAGGAGGTTGTTGGGTTCTGATCTTGTGAAGTGTTGGAAGATTTTTTATTGTTCTGGTGATTCAGGTTTGTCTGCTCTGTTAGAGAGAGCTCCGGATGTTGGCACACGTGGGCATTTTTTCAAGTTGGTGGTTCCTCTCTGTCAGAGGAACTATAAACGCAGATTCTTTTATTCTTGCTGTGTGCAGATTTGGAAGGGGCTGCCCGCTGATGTGGTGCAGTGCGATTCACTTCAAGAGGGCCGTGGCGGAGGAATTGGGGGCAGTGTTGTATGAGTTTTGCTAGACTCAATTTGATGTGATATTGTGGCTTTGTTTGTGTTGCTGACAGTTGTGTGCAGTTGTTGACTGTCTTCATTGTTTTGTTTTATTTGGACCCATTGAGCGCATTCCAACCAGCGTCCTGCTGCAGTGCTTGTACCGTGCTATTCTTTTTGATTGCTGGCGCCCTGAGGTGTACTGCCTCCCATGCCTGCGTGCTCTGTTGGCAGGGCTGTAGGGGGCTGCAAAGGTGAGATACAAAGATGAGGAGACATGACTCCCCAATGATGAAGCTGGCCAATTACCAGTCACCACCAGCACCACCTCGAGGCCTGAGGGCTCTCGAGGTGGTGTTTGTGTCTTCACCCGCTTAGTCATCCCATGCTTTCCCGTTTCTATAGTGTCTGAACTGGAAGCTTCTGCTGTTCAGATCCACCTTCATTCATGTAACAGCACTCTGTTCTCTCTTCATACCCTCAGTCTTTGACTCGGGGGGAATCTCACTAGTGCCTCAACTCCTTCGTCCTTTTATTATCTGTGCTGATGTTGATGCAAATCATTTCTCATGGGGTTCACCCTTTGCAGACTGCAGAGGCTAGCTGCTTCATGCCTGGGTAGCTGACACAGACCTCTTTCTCCTCAATTCTGAAGAACCCATGTGTGATCATGCAAATGGTACTTTAACACACATCAATGTGACCATCACAACCCCTGATCTTGCCCCTAACTTTGCCTGGCACCCACGTTCAGACACTTTCTTGAGTGGTCACTTCCCCATTGTTCTAAATTTCTAATATTCCTGCCCTATCTACTGAACCCCTCAGTTGTTGGCTGTGGAACTCTGCTGACTGGAGTGGTTATGAGATGGACCTGACCCTTCCCACTTTCAAATCTTTCCTGTCACTAACACAGGCATAGAGGATGGTTGAAGCTAGTATCCTGAGTAGTGCCAAGCATAACATCAGGACATCTGGGAGAATTAAAACTTATAAACACTGTAAACCCTGGTGGACCCTGGCCTGCCAAGTTGCAGTGAATGCCAAAGCCCGTGCCTGCAATTGCTATAATCGCCACCTAGGCAACATGGAGCCCTGGATTGCGTACAAAAAGCAAGTGCCATATCACTCCAAACCCAAAGGGAAGCCAAGGCAAAAAGCTGGAAAATCTTCATTTCTAGCATCAGCTCTTGCACCTGCTTCAGCAATGTTTGGACTCTGGTGAGAATGCTGCAATACTCGCGGCCTTGCAGAACCATCCTTCTCAAGATAACTGATTCTGTTGTCTCTCAGACCAAGGATGTGGCAAATGTCCTGGCATGTTATACAGCAGAATGAGCAATGGCCACTCTCCTGATGTCACATTCAGTACCCTGATGACCGAATCTGAATAGACCCCAATTTCTTTTTCCTCTTCTGCCTTTCATATTCACTGGTAACTCACACTCCTAGAACTGCACAGCACCCTTGCATCATCAACCTCAAAATCTACTGGCTCTGACTGCATCCCATTTGTTTTCCTCCAGCACATCCCAGAAACCAAACTTCCTCTGCTCCTGTCATTTTTCAATTACATCTGGCAGATGGGCTTACCACTGCAGTGGTGTGAGGCCACTGTTATTCCTATCCTCAAGCCAGGCAAAGTGGAAACTGACCCTGAATACTATTGCCCTTACCAACTGCCTGTGCAAGACCATGGAGAAGATGGTCACATGGTCCCTTCAGAGATTCCTAGAGCTGGGAGACTGCTTTGACCCATGCCAGAGTGGTTTTTGTTCTGGTCACTCAACTTTGGATCCCTTTTTGCGACTAGAAGGGGCTGCCTGCTCACGCTTTTATCAAAGCCATTCTGTGTGGCAGTTTTCCTTGATATATCCCTAGCATTTGATACTGTCTGTCACCATGGCTTGTTACAGAAATGTCACTCACTTGGTCTTGCTGGCAACTTGCCCTGTTTTATCCGTGGTTTCAATCCCAACATAAGATCTCCATGCATGTTGACGGTCAGCTGCCTGATAGTCACCCAATATCTGCGGTTGGGCCTCAGGGATCTGTAGTCAGTCTGTGCTGTTCAGCATCCTGATTGACAACATATTTTGCCAGTGCCCTGACATTCTCTCCTATTCCTTGTATGCTGATGACTGTACTCTTTGCGTTTCTGGTCACAACCTGCCACAGCTACTGTCTACTGTTCAGGAGGCACTTTGTGCCGTGAAATGGTGGTCTCACACATGGGGGCTTCAGCTCTCACCCAGCAAGACAAAGGCAATGATATTCACCCAGCAATGCATGTTTCCCTGTATGATCTCTACATCCACAAATCTATTGAATATGTGTCAACTTTCCAAGTTTCTTAGCCTCACATTTGACTGGAGACTAACCTGGGCCCCACACATTGACCGACTCATGGAGACATGTCAATCTGACCTGCCACTTTTATCAGTCATCTCTGCCTGGAGACTTGGGGCAGACTACTCAAAACTACGTCGCCTGTATAATACTCTCATCCGCCCCAAACTTGACTATTGCTCTTTCCTGTTTGCCACAGCAGCTTCACACCCTCTACGTGCCCTGGACCTCATCCAATATTCTGCTCTGTGCACTGTTTTGGGTGCCATTTGATGTACTCGTACTTCTCACCTTGAGGTTGAGGCAAACGTTCTACCCCTGGTCATCTGCCGAAAGATGCTACTGCCTTAATATGTATCCTGTGTTCTCACAGTTACATTGCATCCATCTGCTACTCTCCTTTGCACTTACCATCGACATATCCTCTTTGCTGCTTCCAAACTTCCTCTGCCGGTGACAGGCGGTGCCTTCTGCAAATTTCAGCAAGCAGGAATTAGCTATGAGAGCATTACTTCATCACCGGCATGTCCATTACTTCACCGGTACGTCTGAGAAACATGTTCTCTCAGACAATCCTGCACATGCCACTCTTTGTACCAATCATAGAGCAGACCTTGATACCTCTCAGTGGCAGGCTCTGCTCTGGAACCTGGTAAACCACCAAAACGCAAACTGGACATTGATTTATTGCGATGGACTGTCCGCCGGGTAGAGTTTGCCTGCGCTGTGTGGAGTGCTGCCCTCAAACTGCTTTCTTGTCTACCATCACATAGCTCTATCTTCACTGCTCTACTCAGTGCAGTTTACCACGCCCTGCTGTTTTTTGCTGGGAAACCTATCTGGTTGACCACAATCGCTTGCTAATGGCAGCTTTCTTGCCTAATTCCATTGCACTCGAATGGGTGCCTAGCCACATTGGCATAGCAGGAAACGAGGCTGCAGACGCTCTTGCCAAAGAGGCACTTTGCCTGCCTCTCTCTACAAAGTTCCTACTCCCCTCTGATGATTTGGCGCGGGCCCTAGACGGCACAATAACGCCGCCTGGCAGCAGCAGTGCACTGCACATAGCTCACCCTACTCGTCAATCAAGCCTGCAGGAAAATCTAGACCAACATTCCCAGGTTGCCCTCACACGACTCCGACTCCGCCTTAAGACCTGCCGACTGAGTCACGGACACTATTTCACCAAGACCCAGCATGCCCAATGTGCATCCAGGGCCGCAGACTTTACCATACATCACGCCATGAGAGAGTGCCCGCAGTTCTCGGCCCACCAAGAAGCCCTGCACAGCTCTTGTGCTGCCCTTCGCGCTGCTCACCCTACTCAGCACCGAGTTCCCAGCAGGAACTCTGCTTGTGTTCCTGAGCATGTGCAACTTCGCCGAATTTGAGCCCGAGATAGCTACCCTGCATGATTAACAGGCGCCAAATGTACAAAGAGGCTCGGCTCCAGGAACATACCAGTCTACTGCCAGTAAACAAGCAGACTTTGTTGGTGGTGGTGTTCTCCCGTTCTATTCTAAATTATTACTTCGTCTTGAAGCAACAACGTGAAGTGAACTGTTGATGTTTTGAAGGCAGTCCAAATTGGGCTGGAAAGTACTGAATAATGTGTATTATTTGATGTTAATTTTTTCTATTATCTGTAGAGATACAGTTCAACCAATTAGAATGAGAGTTTACGGAGTAACTGTCTTGTAGTAAGCAAATTAATCTTGAAGTCAAGTAGATAGTAATGTAATCAGTTTCCTACAATAATATTGGGTTTTGTATCAATCATGTGTTATATTTTGTATTCTTCTATTGAGTTTGGAGTTCGGAGGTCATTTTAATGTAGTTGTACTGGGTGAACTTAATGCAAGAGTTGAAGATGTAGTGGTGGTGAATGTGATAGGAAGGTTTGGCGTTCCCGGTAAAAATGACAGTGGAGAAAACCTGATAGGTTGTGTATGGAGCAGGAGTTGGTGGTCGGGAACAGTTTGTTCAAGAAGCGAGATATTCACAAGTACACATGGGTAAGGATGGCCCATGGTGCAATGGTGGAGAGAGCACTGATGGATTTTGTGCTGATATCAAGACGAGTGGTGGGGAGGCTGTTGGATGTGCGGGTGTTGAGAGGGCAAGGTGGAGGAGTGTCTGACCATCTGCTGGTGGAAGGTAGATTAAGAGTGGAGCAGAAGTGGAAAGGCAACAAATAAGTGGGAGGAGGAAAAGAGGTAGTGAAAGTGAGTGGACTGAATGTGAAAAGTAGAGCTGAGGAGTTCCAGTAGGCTTTGAAGGAAGAATAGGACAACGTGAGATGACAGGACCTGAAAGATGTGAAGGAAGAATGGGGAGACGTTAAGGGATGCGTTGCCGAGATGTGCGAAGAAGGTGTGTGGTACGCGCCGTGTGGGCGGGTGCAGAAGAAAAGGTTGCAAGTGGTGGAACGAGGAGGTCGAACTGGCGGTGGCTAGGAAAAGAGGAGCATTTGAGGAGTGGTTGCAGGTGAAGTCGGAGGTGAATTATGAAAGCTACAAAGAGAGGAGAAACGAGGTGAAGCGGGTGGTGAGAGAACCAAAAGGGACGCTGATGCCAGGTGGGGCAGACGATTGTGCCAGAATTTTGAGGAGAACAAAAAGATGTTCTGAAAAGAGGTGAACAGGGCGAGAAAGAGAGAGACCGGAAAGGAGGAAGGGCCAGTTGTTATTGGAAAGTGTGAATGTACGGAAGAGGTAGGCCGAGTAGTTTGATGAGTTGTTAAATGTCGAGGATGACAGAGAGGTTGACATTGTTGCTGTGGGTGGTTGTGCTTGGATGCCAGTTTTGGGAGAAAGACTTGTTGCGGACATTACCAGGGGAGAGGTGCAGGAGGCGGTGGACGTGATGAAAGCAGGGAAAGCCCCTGGTTTGGATGGCGTTGCGACCGAGTGCCTGAAGAAGGGTGGAGTAACGATTGCCGAATGGTTGGTGAGGTTACTGAACTTGTGTTTTGTGGCAGGCGGGGTACCGAGTGAGTGGCGCAGTGCCTGCATTGTTCCGCTATATAAGGGCAAAGGAGATAGAATGAATGCTGCAACTCGAGAGGTATCAGTCTGTTATGTGTGGTTGGTAATTTGTACGGGAGAGTGCTGATCAAAAGGATTAAAGACTGTACGGACTGCGCAATTGGAGAGGAACAGGGTGGCTTTAGGAGTTGTGAGGGTGTATTGATCAGATTTTTGCAATGAGCCAGGTCTGTGAGAAGTACCTTGCCAAAGGAAAGGATGTGTTCTGGGCCTTCATAGATCTGGAGAAGGAATACGGACATCTGTTGAAAGCGGTGCAGAGTTTCTATGCTGACAGCCGAGCATGTGTCTGAGTGGGAAGTGAGGTGAGTGATTGGTTCACAGTGAAAGTGGGACTGACACAAGGCCGCGTGATGTCTCCCTGGCTGTTCAACCTCTATGTGAATGGAGTGGTCAGGGAGGTGAACGCGAGTGTGCTGGGTCGTGGCTTGGAACTGTTGGCAGCGAATGGGCGGAGTTGGCAGTTGAGCCAGTTGCTATTTGCTGAAGATACGGCCCTGGTTGCGGATTCAGAGGAGAAGCTATGTAGGCTAGTGTCAGAGTTTGGTAGAGTGTATGAGAGGAGTAAGCTTCGAGTGAACGTGGGTAAGAGTAAAGTAATGAGATGCTCGAGGACTGTCGATGCGAGGAGCAAAATTAGTGTCACCCTAAATGAAGAGCTCATGGAGGAAGTTCAGTGTTTTAAGTATCTAGGCTCCTATGTGGAGATAACTGAACTAGTGGAAACTGAAGTGAAGGCGGGAGTAAAGGAGGGATGTAAAGTGTGGGGTGCACTGAAGAGTGCAACGAGCTGTAGGACGTTGGGGGATGGAAGCAAAGAGAAGGCTGTATGAGGGTGTTGTTGTCCCAACTGTGCTCTACGGAGCTGAGACTTGGGGGGGGTGAGAGCAGAGGAGAGAGAGAAGAAGGTTGTATGTTTCCGAAATGAAATGTCTGAGGAGCATGGCTGGAGTATTGCTGAGAGACCGGATCATCAACAACGTGGTTCGAATCAGAACAGGGATCGTGAAGAAGTTGGAGGACAGTGGATTCTCGTGTGCTGAGATGGTTTGGGCACATAGAGAGGATGGATGAAGGGAGATTGGTGACAAGGGTGATGAATGGTGCGGCGAGTGATCGCAGGCCTAGAGGTAGACCGAAGTTTGGGTGGATGGATGGTGTGAAGCAGGCATTGGCAAGGAGAGACATGAATGTGGAGGTGGCGAGAGAGCGTGCAATGAACAGGCGTGAGTGGAGAATGGTTGTGAATGGTTGATTTTGCCGCTGCTCTGATGTGCTTTCCCGACCTTGACATCCCGCTGTCGGGATGGTTCCGGCGGGGGTAAACCAGTGAAAACTGTCGGGCCCTGCTGCTGACGACGGATCCTCGGACTGTATTCGTGACCCTGAGTGTATGTTGAGGGGGTACGGCCGGACCCTTTAACACAAAAGGGCTAAGTTGTGTGAGTGTGAGCGTATGAGGGTGTGAGGTGCGCCTTGCCGTCTGCCACCCCCCTTCTTGGGGATGCGGCCCAGTGTCTGTGTCTGTATCTATTGT
Source organism: Gammarus roeselii (assembly GCA_016164225.1). Classification (NCBI taxonomy): domain Eukaryota; kingdom Metazoa; phylum Arthropoda; class Malacostraca; order Amphipoda; family Gammaridae; genus Gammarus; species Gammarus roeselii. The sequence continues at coordinate 9,412 of SDVV010007425.1, forward strand.
ACGTTTACGCACAATCGTTTGTCACTACAAGCCGACAAATTCGCGGAATATATTTTAGATAGCTATTCAGTCAGAAAGTTCTGCAGTAAAAAATCAAATTTTACTGCTAAATTCCAACTGTTGCCCATCGTATAAAATTCAGCTTGTAAACATTCCGCGCAATAGGAAACCGGTTGTTAGCCGAGATAATATCCACTGTATCATGCAATGAGGCGATTGATTTGGGGCGTCTAGTTGTCGCCTCAAAATATTTTCGCTTGCTCAATTTTGGTGCCCTCGTAACCGTTCGCTAACATTCTTCCATTACACTCGTCGCCGATTTCCCTGATTCAGGTTGAGCAAGGTCGATACCCAATCAGACTGGCATAAGCGCAATGCGATTTCATAGTTTATGGCAACATCGTGTGATTTTCAGACCGACTACAGACACTTGACGAATCCCCCGAGAAGGGGGATTTAAAAAAAATACTATTTAGCCTCTTTCCAGATGGATCTATGTATTATTCTGAAGTAGCACTAATTAAGAAGCTTAGGTTAGCTTAGCTATAGGATAACCCATGGCGCCATCTAGAAGCCCCTTGTGTAACATCGTCACTTGCAACATTTTCATAGAGGGTTGAAGACCAATGTGTGAATGACAGGTCGGGTACCGACATGGCTACGAATACTGTTGCCGATATGGTTACAGACACAGTTACCGACACGGTTATCTCTCTCGCCTCACCTACCTCACTCGCTACAGTGACGCGCTCCAACTCAATCTCCCCTCCACTCTAAACGTTCGTTTACAGTTAGAAATTTGAAGTGAACTTTGTTGTCATTGTACCGATGTTGCAATAAATAGCCTATTTTCCCGTTTTGATATGCGAGGAATGCATGGTTCCATGCATCAATAAATATGAACATCATTTTCCCTGAACGCATGAGGTGCCACAATTAGGTATGTATATACCGACCTGAACACTTGTAATCTCATCGCGGGGATATGGGAATCGAGGGACGAAAATATGGATTTAGTGCGGAGATGCTACATTCCCTAACTAATTGACTGTTTGCGGAAAAGGAACATAGTAACTAGTCAAACTTAGAGTTGATAGACCGAACGCTTGAACAAAGAAAACATTCTGGCGTAGCTCTATTTACCTTTCAAGCGAAATTGGACGTTCAACCTCCCTTAATTGGCGCTGAATTTTAGCTATGTTTGTTCCGTACGCGATGTCGTCTAAATGGTTTGGTCGGCTTTGCCGTACTTTTGATATCTATTAATATTGAAGGACGTGGGCTTGCAACTTTTCATTATGAACACGATGCCGAGGCTGTGACGTCACGTGGCTTGTTCCCTGACTGAACTCGTGACGTGAAGTAACCACCATGCATCCATCGTACCAGTGCAGTTTCGTCATGATAAGACTCGTCTAGCCGAGAATAAAGCAACTTAATTTATAAATGTTTGTGTTTATACTCCGAAATTTAATAAAACGTGTTGAATGCTGTCCTCTGCTAAGGAATGTAGAAATAATACGGTTTGAAAACTCATATGAAGCCACACGCCAACTGATGTAAATACGTCGTACAGAGTGACTTTACCACATAGTAGCAGTTAATACGTTTTTCAGCTCTGTGAATACTGGAGGAGACCGCATCTGAACAAGAAGACCTACTATACTCTCTAACCTACTCCTTATTACTTGCATTACAGTGATAGCTTGTCCAGCAGTTTTCTAGTCATTACCTTCTATATTTTGTATATGCGCGGTTCGGTGTTTTAGAGTAAATACTTTGCGTCTACTCCCAGCCACATACGCTGCTTGCAGTCAATTCAATCATAGGCTAAGTGATCTATTAAATAACTACTAAGCAAAGAAGGATCAAGAGACTGTGACGTTATGGCAAGCACTGGCATCCAGCGCACCCTGGCACTCATCAAGCCAGACGCCGTCAACAGGGCGGCAGAGATCGAAAAGACCATCGTGGACGAGGGCTTCACAATAGTCGAGGTGAGTTGATATCTTCGTGTACAGCCTACTATGGCGGGTCCTGTGATTTCGTGGATATTTTTTAACCGGGGTGTGTCTGATTCAGCGATAATAGTACGTTTAAAGAGAATTCTCCTGCTGATTGCGGAAGTCTTGATCATTTCAGGTGAAATTGGGAGCAAAAAACATGACCGCCTCATCATACTTCAAGTTTAAAAGGTCCACTATCTAATTTTTCAGCAGTGTATTTTTCATAAAGAAGACTACTTCCAATTCTGAGTAAAAACACACGTTATGCAGACTTTATTTCACTGATGCGGATATCTCGCGTGTTTCATTCGTAGATAATATAAAAAGTGACTTGCATCGGAAGTTAAAAAAATTTAGTATCTAATTGTATCCCAGTCTAGAACAAAAATTGGCAAATCCGTTGCTGGTAACACTCTTTGATTTAATAAGTCCTCTAAATCAACGAATCGTTAGAAAATTCCCTGACATGATTCGCGACAGTGTCCATTCTTTAGAAACGACCCGTGTTCGTAGTATTCTCAATTATTATTATTATCGTTTAGCAATGGGTTTTTGGCGGCCGCCGTGGCCGAGTGGTTAGCGTATCCGACTGCAGTGTCAGCCTCTGGTGCTGCATGTCGCGAGTCCGAGCCTCGGCAGGGACACGGCGGTCTTGTGGCGGGGAGATTGGGCGCCTCCCCCCTCTGTGTCTGCCTAACTTAGCCCCTCCCCTAACTAGGGGGAAACGGCTGTGTGTCTATACATACATACATACATACATACATACATAGCAATGGGTTTTCAATACTTAGGTCTAACACATCAAACATATTTTTTAAAATGCCGTATTTGAATTAGCGAAGCAAGAAATAAAAATTAATTTGTGACAGCACATCTTCTGTCGGCGTCCGATTTGTAGCTACTTCGTGTTGCAAAACAGTTTTCACAATATGTGCTGCATTTTTAAGTGAGAAACTTATGGGCATGGGATTGATAAATCCTAAATTGATGAATACATCGCAGCTCATCTCTAGTAGGCGGCTGGCTTGTCTTTCATAGAACCGAATGGAATACACAATATACCATTAAATATATACCAACACCTATATATTCATACAAATATACATATACATGCACGCACATATATATAAAAATACATGTACATGTACACATACAAATACACACATAAACGCGTACATACCTACTTACATATATGGACGACAATCAGTATAATTCAGTGGATGAGTACAAAACTCAGATGGACGGAGTTCTCCAGGAGAAGAATAGAGAACAATGGTACCTTTTATGATGACGATTGCAACATGAAAATTGTACGGTAATTGGTAGAATTCATTAATTTATTTATATTTGTATCGAATTTACTTCTGTGAGAGAGAGCGGCTACATATTATTCATCGACAGACAGAGCACACTTTGAAAGGATTGAGACATTGAAATAGATGAGACGTTAGTTAACAGCAAGGGTAATTGGCATCGGCAATTGTTGATTAGTGTGGAGATATAATAACCAGTTACAGTCAAGTATCAACGAATTAGAATAATCAAATGCTGGAATACACAAGTCGGATGAATATACTTCCGTTATAGATGACAAGGTAGAGTATTAGCTTATAGGGCAATGATTGTTTCATCAAAAATTGTACGGGAATTGTTAGAATCTGTTCACTGAGTGATATTAAAATCGAGTTAACCTTTGTCGAAGTTAGAAGCTGCCTATCGTTCCTCGAAAAACTGAGTTTGTGTTTTGATTATACTTAAACGAACAGGAACATTTAAAACATAGAAATAGACAAAACGCTAGTTAACACTTATGGTAATTGGCAAAGTTAATTATGATCGGTTGCAACATAGAAAACATATGTATCGTCAGAGTAAAAACGATTAGATGGTGTCTCAATGTTGAGAGGGATGGTGGTGGTGGATTCGAACATGCTCAAAAACAGAATGCATTTTCTGGTTACTGGTGTTATGCATTTAGCTTGTGTTTGTGGGCAAAGTTACGGTTTTGAATTGATCGGCCAATAGATGTTCATTAAGCCTATTCTTGAAGGACGTGTTGGATTCAAGATTCTTGAGGCTTGTTGGGAGGTTGTTCCAGGATTTTGGTCCAGTGATCGAGAAAGCTCGACAAGCCGTTTCTGTTTTCATGTGTTCAATGTGCAGAGTATCATTATTTCTTGTGAATCGATTGTTCTTTTCACCTCGAGAATAAATGAGTCTTTGGCTGCCGGGTGAATGTTTTTCTAGAAGATCTTTATGAATTCTGATCGACTCATGGAGTGCTAGTTTGTTGTCAATATTGAGCCACTTTAATTTTTCGAGGAGAGGGCTTACGTGGTCTCGTTTTTTGTGGCTACCATCGCATGTTATTCTTGACGCAAAATTTATACAACGTTGCACTTTCTCTCTTTAAATTTTGGTGCATTTCCCCCAAATTGAAAGACAGTAGTTAATGTGAGAAAATACTAAAGCGTGGACAATCAGTAATCTTGATTTGAAGTCCAATTCTTTTTTTGCAGAGTTTAGGAATGAAAGTGTTCCATTCAACTTGGAACACAGAGTAGTTACGTGGTGTTCGAAGGAAAGATCGGGATCAAACCATACTCCCAGACTTATAACTTTATCTTCAACAAGAATGTCAGATTTGCCTATCCTGATAGATAAATTAATTGCAACTGCTTTTCGTTTTGAGTTCGAGCCGAACAAGATGCATTTTGTTTTTTCCGAGTTGAGCATGAGTCCATTTTTATCATACCAAGATTTCAGATTACTTACGGCTGTCTCAGCGTCGTCCTTCAGCACATTCAGATCTGACTGTTTTCGGGAAAGCAATATTAGAACCTCATCGGCGTACATGACCATTTTCGCTTGATTTTTTGGTATTTTGCAGTCGATGTCATTTACAAAAACCAGGAACAACAAGGGGCCAAGTATCGAACCTTGAGGGACCCCAACGACAACTGTGGCCGAATTTGACATAGTTGCGTTATCGAGTTTAACTGATTGTTGCCGATTCATCAGATAACTTTCGAACCAAGTAGGGTTTATTCCGATGTTGCGGAGCTTGTCAAAAAGAATTTTGTGGGTTACACTGTCGAATGCTTTTGATGAGTCTAGCAATACCAGCAGAGATATCTGCCCCTCATCAAAGTTTTTGTACAGATCTTCAGTGATGCTCATAAGTGCGTCTTCTGTTGACAATTTTCACCGATAAGCATACTGGCAGTCATTCAACAGCTTGTTTGATTCCAGGTATTCAATCAATTGGATAGATATTACATTTTCTAGAATCTTGGATAGGACAGGCAGAAGACTGATCGGTCTAAAGTTGGATGGTTCATTCTTGTCCCCAGATTTATGAATTGCTTTGATGATTGCATGCTACCAGATCTCTGGAAAAGTTTCACTTGCTATGGAGGTGTTGATAACTGTTCTGATATAAGGCAAGGTAACTAAAAGGGAGTGTTTCAGATATTGTATGGCTAAACCATCGATTAATCTTGAATTTGTGTTCCTCAAGGCAAATACAGCTCGTTCTACTTTGTGTTGCGATACTTGCTTTGGTTTCCATTTGACGTTTGCTTTTAGGTCGCTGTCTCCCAAGCGACCTAGCTGTTGCCATTACTCTCTACTTTATTATCTAAGTACCTACTGTAATATTGAACCCTTTTTCCAGGCATTCTTTTCCATCACTATTCATACTCTTGACTCATACTATTCTTAAAGTGTCGATTTAAAGGGAGTGCTCGTGGACACACCGGCCATGGGGGAGGGGGTGCGTCATTGCACACATCGTCGCAACTCACGACCGTCTGTTGCAAAATAGAACCATCTATTCTGTTCCTTACTCTGGTTGTTCTTGATGTTGTTCTGCACATTTTGGAAGACTGAAAGTGACAGCCTTATTCAATCGGGAGAACTGGACCCATGGACAAGCCAAGTTGGTATGCAAACCAGCCAATGGTCTTGAACTTTGTTTAGGTGTTGATCAAAGTGATTCTTGGAAAAATATTAGAAACACGTCTCGCACCAATCAAGGTTCATAGTACACTAAAAAAATGTATCACACGATGTAAACTCTTAACACACGAGTCACGAGAGTTTTTAATTGCATCACGTTGTAAATTCCTAACACGCGTAACACACTAGTCACTTGAGTTTTTAATCTCATCACACGATGTAAACTCTCAACACACGAGTCAAAAAAGTTTTTAAATGCATCACACAATGTAAACTCTCAACACGTGGTTGGGATGGATGGATGATTATTCATTTATTTGATCATTAACGCTTCATTTTAGTATTTCGTATTTCGTGGGTTCTGTTATATATCAGTGCCCTTTTTTCATGGTGATGAATTTTGCGTTGGTTATTATATATCGAGGCTGGTTGAGACTAGGTGACCCGGGGAAGGGGGTGGGGGGTACTCGTGGGACTCGCGGGACTCTGGAAACCCTGGGTTTTCGGGAACCCGAGGTACTTCGAAGATCAGGAGGATTTGGAGGCGCCCCCTTAGAGCCTTCTGAGGCCCTTTTGGACACCCTTGAGGCCCTTAGGGACACCCATGAGACCTTTTGAGACCCCCTTGAGAAACTTTGGGAACCTCTTGAGGCCCTTCTGAAATCTGGAACCCTTGCCCCCCCCCCCTCCCATGCTGTGAAGCTTATACACAAGAGAATGTAAGTATGTGAAATGCTTGAGTAGAAAAATTAGCTATTACAGTCCACGGATTACTGGCACAGGGAAGAGCCGCGTCGAGGCTGGTCGAGGTGCGTCGAGATCAGTCGAAACACGATGAGGCGAGTCGAGTTGGGTGCGATGAGTCGAGACCGGTCGAAATGATTCGAGACCCGCCGAGATGAGGGGACTCGAGGGGGGACCCTGGGAATTGTGTTACCCTCCGGGACCCATTTGGCTCTTTTGGAACCCGAGGGAACCCTCCGCCCCACGCTAACCCCCTAAACAATAGGTGTGATGTCAATAATCTAAGCAGTTTTTCAGCTCATGATGAACCAGCCCTTTCTTCTTCACGATCCACAATTTTGTCATCTAAAATAATGCTAATGTATTTGTGCAAGAGTTCCCGCTTGTGATTTTGTGAATACGCGTTCTCCAGTCCGTGCTCGCTCGCGCGTGCGCGGACCATCTGTAATTTCTGCTGTTGACCTTTACCGCGTAACTATAAACCTTGTGGTGCGTTGCAGTTGGAGTTGATCTGATCCTTGAAGCCGTGGACCTCGTACAAATTTCGACCATATCATCTGGAGTGCGTACATATTACTTACTCATGAGGTTCTGAGGGGTTGGAGGCCGGGATTAGTTTTGTCTGAGCCCTTATCAAACCTGAATGAACGAATTTTACTGTAAATGCACTTAACCGGCGTAGCTGTAAACATTGTGTTGCGTTGCTGTCGGAGCTTACTTTGTCCGTGTAGCCGTAAACCTTGTACCAATCTCGACGATGCTACTACCTCTGCGCACTGGCGTGCATACATGATACTCTTGAAGTTCTAAATGATTGAAAGCGGAGATCTGTTTCGTCTAAACTTTTTTCGTGTGCGCACCAGCGAGCGTCTGATACGACAGAAATTTTTATTATGTTCTAACTTTGACAACGTTGTTTATTCTCGCACGCTGAGGCGTGCGAGCCTAGTGGAATTCATGATCGTTGAGCCCTACGAGGGAGCCTAATATGACTCACGTAGAAGCTCCGGTGGAAATTAGGCTTAAATCAAATCTAATTCAACACACATAACACTAGAGTTTTTAATTGTATCGCACGATGTATATTCTCACCACACGAGTCAAAAGAGTTCTTACAGACCGATGCAAGTAAGGCAGTCCCTTCACTTTCGTCGTCTATGTAACTGATCATCACATTTTAAGATGTGTTGACTGAGAACCTGTTTATAAATATCAGCACCAAATTGTAAATAATTTGGCCCGATAATTTACAAATGAACATGAAACACTTTTTTTGTGAACTTTTCCTAGTGTTTGGAGCTTCATATGACACAGAGTGTTGAGACAGTCTGTGGCGAACAGCAAATGCCAGTGTTGAGTGTCTTAGTGTTTGGAGCTTCATATGACAGAAAGTGTTGAGACAGTCTGTGACGAACAGCAAACGCCAGTGTTGAGTGTCCTAGTGTTTGGAGCTTCATATGACAGAGCATGTTGAGACAGTCTGTGGCGAACAGCAAATGCCAGTGTTGAGTGTCCTAGTGTTTGGAGCTTCATATGACACAGATTGTTGAGACAGTCTGTGGCGAACAGCAAATGCCAGTGTTGAGTGTCCTAGTGTTTGGAGCTTCATATGATACTGAGTGTTGAGACAGTCTGTGGCGAACAGCAAATGCCAGTGTTGAGTGTCCTAGTGT
>SDVV010007426.1:0-17794 GCA_016164225.1 Gammarus roeselii
TATAGATATATATAGAGATTTATAGATTTATAGATTTATAGATTTATAGATTTATAGATTTATAGATTTATAGATTTATAGATTTATAGATATATAGATATATATATGTATATATGTATATTTAGGTGGATCTTAAATCATTAATGCATTTTCTTTAGCTACTACTGCTTCTACCTCAGTTGGTTCATAAGGAAGTATAGCTATGTATTTCTCATTTGCTAGGAGATGGCTGCACTGGATGCCTCACTGAAGGCTGGTAGCTGTGAAGTCACCACCAATCCAGTGGTGGTTGATGAGGAAGCAGATGCTCTAAGCCGGGACGAGGGGATCGTGGTGAGCGGCGCTGCTTGTGGGGATGAAGGTGGAGGCCTTGATGGAGATGAAGAGGAAGATAGGAGTTGCTCTGATCCCCAGGCTGTGCTGACTTCCACCCGCTGGAGTAGCAAGGAATCCACGCCGGCCGCCTCAAGCAGCAAGGAAGGTAAGGGGTGAGGTGGCGAGGTGGCACAGAATTATAACCGAGTCGCTAAAAAGTTGATAAATTACATGGATACTGGGCACAAATAAGTTTCAGTACAGCCATTGGCTGTCCGCAATGCAAATTTAGAGAACCCTACTAGTTTAGTCACGCTTCACTGTAAAATCCCTAATTCAGTGTGAAATTCCTGTAACTTCTATAGCATACTACTAGCTAGTAGCTAATTATTCTGCTAGCTAATTCAATTGCACCCATGTGGGTGGGATTGTGTTACGATCAAGCTTCCACGGTTGCTCTAATTGGGTAAATCAACGTTGGAATGATGAAACATTGGTTTTATAATTGTCTTTTTGTAACAGGTAATAAGACAATAGTTACTCTATCAATAGAGTACTGAATATGTATAGACATATGCATGTATAGACATACAGCCGTTTCCCCCTAGTTAGGGGGGTGGCTAAGTTAGGCAGATACAGAGGGGGGAGGAGCCCAATCTCCCCGCCACAAGACCGCCGTGTCCCTGCCGAGGGTCGAACTCGCGACATGCAGCACCAGAGGCTGACACTGCTGTCGGATACGCTAACCACTCGGCCACGGCGAATATAGATTTGTAATAACAAACACAAGTCACAAAAGTGATTAACAGCCAAAATAAATGTATTAAGTGTAAGAGGGGCGTAGGGTAGAGTAGGAGGCCTGAGCCCGCAGGCTTCAGCTAATTTCAAGTGTGTGTGCGCGCTGCGGCCGAGCGCAAGAGTCTGTGTGTTCTGCCCTCTACCGTTTGGGGCTGCCCTGGATAATATGTGGGAGGGCCATCTTCATGAGTATCTAAGGATCCTTCCAATGAGGGAGAGGATTCCCCCTTTTGGGTCATCTAAGAGGCGGGGCGTCCTGCTGCCCCCACCTTATTGGTAAATATCCAACAAAATCCGTTAACCGATTTTGTGGGCTCCTCCCATCTTTAAACAATAAAATAACCCTGCGCTAAACAGTGTTATGGGATCTAGTCTCCCCTCCCCCTATCGCTGACATTGGGATTTTCAGGGTGCGCAAATGGCCCTCACTTGTCAATGTCTCCTACGTTACACGATCTGCGAGGAACCACCTGCTTCTTTTCAAACACAAACATCGGAGGGGAATTAAAGATATGCTAGGCAAGGGACCTCCATGAAATTTGAGCTAAGGGTTAACAGGCCTAAGTCCTACACTTTCTAGGGACACTCACTACGCACCTCCCGAATTTTTGGTAAGCCAAGTTTATAAATCTGTGCCAGAGGAGGCCGATCATAACAATTGTGGTTTTCGCCAATCATTGTATAAAATTTAAATAATACTGTTTATACCAGCTCAATGGCTGAATGAGTAGCGTGTCGGCCTCTCCTGACGATTTTTAATGGGAAGCTAAGAATATAGGTTTTAGGCCACCTTAACAGGAGGGAGTCATTCTCCTCTTTGTCCTGAATAGTCTAAGGCCAGCCTATACGCACAAGGACATTAAAGGCAACTGTCATTCAGCTGGGAATGTAGTCACAATTGATCGTGCCACTAAATAATGTGATACACATCCCTGATGGTGAGTTGCAAAAACTGGGTACATGCCATTTGTTTTCAATTCAGCTAGTAAATGTTGGGCGTTGCTTTGTTGCTATTTCTAGTTACTTATTTTGCTCTTCAGTAACAAACCTCTCTGCTCAATGACATGCTCTCCCTAAAGTTTCTAATCGCTTTCATGTCTTTTCAGGTACTCCCGGCCCCAGCGACGATGTCAGTCAAGCTAGCAGCAGCAGTGGAGGCCAATCCCGGCAGCGTGTACCTTTCCTTTCAGGCAACCCAACAGTTGATGTAACAAGAGGCATTCTTCATCTTTACAAGCAAAAGTAAGTTAGCTTGACACAAGGTTACAATCGTTGGGCAAAGGCCTTTGCCTGAATCTTCATTCAAGTTCAAGTTTCATAATGGTCCCCCCCCCTCCCCCTTGGCATCTGTTATGTTCACGGGCCGCACGGAGTCACGGCCAAACCGGAGGGGTTGAACACCCTTATTTCCCTTCAGACTCCCATCTTCTTCACCCTTCACTATCTCCTTTTCTCCCCCATCCTTATTAACTTGACTTTTATTTACCTCATTTGCACCTTATGTTAGTTCAATTTTCCTTAAACTTGTCTCAGACTCATTCTTAACAACTCTCCTATTAGTCGTTGCACACAAAGACACACACATTCACACACAGATACGCACACAGACACACATACTCAAACATACGCATACCGATTCTAACTATTCTCCTTTTGGATAGCTAGTAACAGCCAAGATGCGCTCTTTCATGCAACCTTTTTCTACGACTATTCCTTCTTCTTCTTTCCATTCTTGCTGTTCTCATGCGTGAAATTCCCTACTCCTAGTGAAGATCTCATGCATGGGATCCACGTTTTCTATTTCTTCTTCATCTTCCCCCTCATTAGGTGTTGGAGCGCGGACATCGGCATCTTAAGGACTACTGCGAACCCTTGGGACTCTCAAGCAGGGTATGTAGTGTGTTTATCCTCCTTACTGCCATCCGGGGAGTGCTGGGACCATGTGGCCTCAGCACCTTGGGAGTTTCTGTTCCTCCTGTGGCAACTGTACATACCATAGACGTTCGCCGCGTAAAGGACTTTGACTTTGCGCACTAGTAAACCTATCTCGAACATTAAAAGAAGAAAAAACTAGAACCAACTAGATGCAGCACTGTAGGCTGATTTGACATTCGGCGCCAGAAAGACGATATCTCCAGCGCGCTAGAAAGCCTCGTCACTCTGATCTAAAGGTGTTCGAAAAGCAGAGACCAGCAATTTGAGTTATCTGTCTCACTCGGCAAACAAACTCCTAATGGGAAGACGTTGCCTTATCCTAAGCTTCCTATGATATCCCAAGCTTCCTATCATATTGGAAGCTTTCAATTGTTTCAGAAGCTTTCAATCGTTTTGGGAAGCTTTCAATAGTATGAAAAGCTTTCAATCGTATCAGAAGCTTTGTATCATATTAGATTCTTTCTGTTGTATTTCAAGCTTCCTAAAATTGTACTTGAAGCATCCTATTTTATTGACAGCTGAGTTGTCATGCTTGGGGTAAGATGAGACAAAGTTAAGGGGAACTGTAGACATCTTTGCTCCTCTAAGCATATGTTATATTCACGGACCGCACGGAGTCACGGCCCAGCCGGACGTGTGACACCCTTGTTTCCCTTCAGACTCTCCTCTTCTTCACCCTTCACTATCTCTCCTTTTCTCCCCCATCCGGATTAACCTAATTTTTCTTTACCTCATTTGCATCTTATGAGTTCAAATTTCCTCAAACTTGTCTCTGACTCCCTCTTAACAACTCTCCAAATAATCGTTGCACACATACACACTCAGACACGCACACTCAAACATATAGATACCGGTTCTAACTTTTCTCCTTTCGGGTGGCTAACAACAGCCAAGTTGCTCTCTTTCTTTCATTCAATCTTTTTCTACGACTTCTCCTTCTTCTTCTTTCCGTTCTCGCTGTTCTCGTGCGTGAAATTCCTTACTCCTAGTGTAGATCTCAGCATGGGATCCACGTTTTCTGTCTCTTCTTCATCTTACCCCTCAGCAGGTGTTGAAGCGCGTCGCCCGGCACCTTAAGGACTACTGTGGATCCTTGGGGCTCTGAAGCAGTGTAGGTAGTGTGTTATTCCTCCTTACTGACATCCGGGCAGTGCTGGGACCATATGGCCTCAGCACCTTAGGAATTCTTGTACCTCTGGTTGCACCCGTACATGCCATTGACGTTCGCCGCGTATAGGACTTGAACTAAGCGCAGTAGTAAATCTAACTCGAACATGAAAAGAGAATCAACAAAGACTGACTCGATTCAGCACTGTTTGCTGGGTTGACATTCGGCGCCAAAAGGACGATGGCTCCAGTGCCCTAGAAAGCTTCGTCTTTCTAATTAAATCTGATCTAGACCTCTTTGCCGACTCGTATTGTGACATCAGCCTGCAAGGCCATCTTTAGGTCAGTGATGATCGTACAGATACAGACACTAGACCGCATCCCCCAGAAAGGGGAGTGGCCGACCGCAAGGCGCACCTTACACCCTCATATGCTCACACACACACAACTTAGCCCTTTTGTGCTAAAAAGTCCGGCCGGTACCCCCCGCAACATACACTCTGGGTCACGAGTGCAGTCCGAGGATCCGTTGTCAGCAGCAGGGCCCGACAGTTTTTACTGGTTCACCCCCGCTGCGTCATAATGGCTGACCCCCCCTCCACCCACGACCATCCCAACAGCGGGATGCCGAAGACGTGAAAGCACATCAGAGCAGCGTCAAAATCAACCATTCACGCCTGTTCATTGCACGCTCTCTCGCCATCTCCACATTCATGTCTCTTTCCTAACGCCTGCTTCACACCATCCATCCACCCAAACTTTGGTCTACCTCAAGGCCTGCGACCAGTCGCCTCCGCATTCATCACCCTTTCAACATTCAACCTTCTTCTTCTCTCCTCTGCTCTCACCCCCCAAGTCTCAGCACCGTAGAGCACAGTTGGGACAACAACACCCTCATACAACCCTCGCTTTGCTTCCATCCCCAACGTCCTACAGCTCATTACACTCTTCAGTGCATCCAACACTTTCACCCCTCCTTCACTCGCGCCTTCACTTCAGTTTCCACTAGTTTAGTTATCTCCACATGGAGCCCAGATACTTAAAATACTGAACTTCCTCCAAGAGCTCTCCATCTAAGGTGACACTAATTTTGCTCGCATCGACAGTCCTCGAGCATCTCATTACTTTACTCTTACCCCCGTTCACTCGAAGCTTCCTCCTCTCGCACACTCTACCAAACTCAGACAGTAGCCTACACAGCTTCTCCTCTGTATCCGCAACCAGGGCCGTATCATCAGCAAATAGCAACTGGCTCAACTGCCAACTCCGCCCATTCGCTTCCAACAGTTCCAAGCCACGACCCGGCACACTCGCGTTCACACCCTGACCACTCCATCCAAATAGAGTTTGAACAGCCTGGGAGACATCACGCAGCCTTGTCTCAGTCCTACTTTCACTGTGAACCAATCACTCGCCTCGCTTCCCACTCTTTGACTCATGCTCGGCTGCCAACATGGAAACTACACCGCTTTCAACAGATGTCCGCCCACTCCATACAAACGCAACACCCTCCACAGCGCTTCCCTGTCAATCCTGTCGTATGCCTTCTCCAGATCCATGAAGGCCCAGAACACATCCTTTTCTTTGGCAAGGTACTTCTCACAGACCTGTCTCACTGCAAAAATCTGATCGGCACACCCTCTACCTCTCCTAAAGCCACACTGTTCCTCTCCAATTGCGCAGTCCGTACAGTCACTAATCCTTCTGATCAGCACTCTCCCGTACAACTTACCAACCACACATTACAGACTGATACCTCTCGAGTTGCAGCATTCATTTTTTTCTCCTTTGCCCTTATACAGCGAAATAATGCAGGCACTGCACCACTCAATTGGTACCAAGCCTGTCACAAAACACAAGTTCAGTAACCTCACCAACCATTCGACAATCGTTACTCCACCCTTCTTCAGGCACTCGGTCGCAACGCCATCCAAACCAGGGGCTTTCCCTGATTTCATCACGTCCACCGCCTCCTGCACCTCTTTCTGGTAATGTCTGGTACAAGTCTTTCTCCCAAAACTGGCATCCGAGCACCACCACCCACGGCAACAATGTCAGCCTCTCTGTCATCCTCGAAATTCAACAACTCATCAAAATACTCGGCCCACCTCTTCCGTACATCACCATTTTTCAACAAAAACTGGCCATTTACATCTTTCACCATTCCTTCTTTCCGGTCTCTCCCTATCTCACCCTCTTCACCTCTTTCAGAACATCTTTTTGTTCTCCTCAAAATTCTGGCACAACGGTCTGTCCCACCGGGCATCAGCGTACTTTTTTGCTCTCCTCACCACCCGCTTCACCTCACTAGTCCTTTGTTTGTAGCTTTCATAAGCCACCACCGACTTCACCTGCAACCACTCCACAAGCGCTCCTCTTTTCCGTGCCACCGCCAGTTTGACCTCCTCGTTCCACCACTCGCAACCTTTCCTTCTGCATCCGCCCACACGGCGCGCACCACACACCTTCGCACATCTCAGCAACGCATCCCTTAACGCCTCCCTTCCTCCACATCTCTCAGGTCCTGTCTTCTCACGTTGTTATATTCTTCCCTCAACGCCTGCTGGAACTCCTCGGCTCTAATTCTCACATTCAGTCCCCTCACTTTCACTACCTCTCTTCCTCCTCCCACTCGTTTGTTGTCCTTCCACTTCTGCTCCTCTCTTAATCTACCTTCCACCAGCAGATGGTCAGACACTCCTCCACCCTCCCCTTTCAACACCCGCACATCTAACAGCCTCCCCACCACTCTCCTCGATATCAGCACAAAATCCATCATGATCGTAGCTGTTGTTTATTATCCCTGCTGGCAAACATAGAATTACTTTGTCCCGGTCCAATTTTCATAGATGTTTCCCCTTTCCCACTGTGGCGAAGGGTTTGTGATTGTGTCCACGCTTTCTGGTTTCCAATACGTTGCTCTTTTCCTCAAATCAGTATTTTCCTTGTGACCCTCAAAGACCATTGTTTTGTTACAGATCCACATAAAATCCTATTATCTGTTCTGAGATTCTTTTTGGCTTTAAATTGCGCGTTGGCCTTCTATTAATACGTTTCCCCCACCTTCAGCTCCCTGACCCCCCTCCTGGCCAGCGAGGAGCGGTCTTCACTCTTGTGTCTATTGGCCGTGCCCGCCTCTGTCACAATACACGACCTGCTGCAGTTCACAGCGCCCTGCTACCCTGGCATCCAGCACCTTCGGGTCATAAAGGACTCCTCTCCGAGCCAGTACATGGTGTTGGTCAAGTTCCGCTCGCAGGTATTCACAAATGGTCAACAATTTGATGTTTGACCATCATACAATGGTTGATCATTTCCGGTCGTAGATGTCTTAGTGCCTTATTCGTTTATGTGTATTATTTGCACGTGCTTGTTAACACGAGTTATATCTATACCATGCATACTGTCAGTATGTTTTGATGTAAGAGGGGAGTCATCTTAGCCCTACTTACTCAAGTTGTGTACTGAGCTCGAGAACTGTTTTAATATCTTTCTATCCTGATATTATTTTCTGTTCATCTAGTCTATGCGTCTCATTTCCTGCAGGCTGAAGCAGATGAGTTTTACAGCAATTTTAACGACCATCCCTACAACAGCCTTGAGCCTGAAGTTGTCTGTCGACTAGTGTACGTGGCAAGGGTGGAGACCACCACAGAGACCAAGAACGGTGGACTTCCTTTGCCTGGTAAACCACTTGTGGACCTTTACGGAGCACTTGTTGCACTGATCAGTAAAGTTTAGACTGTCCCTTTATCCAAAGGCTAGACATCTATTTGATTTAAAACGATTTTGTTGAAGAATTCTGGTTCCTAGCAGTATGATTTGTCTTTAGTAGCTACATGACTGATTTGACGATATGAAGACAAGCTTGACTAGTTGGCGTTTCTTGTCAGTGTAATTCTGATTGTTGGAAAAAAAATGCGCCACGTTTTAGTGGGCTTCTTGCTGCGGTTTCTTTTCAGCACGACTTCTTATGAAGTGTTTCTTTTTGGTCTGCTTCTAATCAAGTGATTACCGCAGGGAGGAATCACTTGATAAAAAGCAGTGGTATGATCCTTGGCTGAAAAGCCATTATCATCTTTCACCCCATTCTACAACCCGGTCTCCCCTGTCTTACCTCGCCATCTTCTCATTTTCCAGAGCATCTTCTTGTTTTCCTGAAAATGCTTTGAATTTGTTTTTCATCGCTCCTGTGCCAATTAATAACTGAGAAACTCCCAGATAGCACAGGTTAGTCCCTTATTTGTGCTAGGACCTTGAATTATATCTGGTTGTGTAAATTCAAATTTAAAATTTGTAAAACCAGTCATGAAGCTTTCAGGAGTGAGCCACCCTGGCCCCTGGCGTGACCCAGGGGTCCGATGATGGGACAGAAGGAAACATTCAAGAGAGGCTAGCATCCCTTCCGGAGGGGCGAAGACCAAGATCTCAACAGCAAAGAACATCATCTCAAAGACAAACAGCGCCACCTCTGCCTAGGACGACCAGACTAATGACCGCATCGCGGAGTGGAAGCATTCGCGAAATTAAGAAATTACTAAACCAAGCAATCGGCCTCTCCGAGCATGAAACTGAAGACTTCACCGCAGAATCTAGCACAATCGACGATCGTCTACCATGACTCGAGTATCATGCAATGGCTATATTTCGTCGAATCCGCGGCTCGTGGAAAATAGATGAGCCAAGGAACTCGCGACTTACGCAAGTGCCTCTACCTCCACATCCGATGACAACCTCGACGAGTCTCTACTACAAAAATACCCCAACCGAGCTCCGAGGAAGAAGCAGTACTCGGTATTCAATGAACACAACCTGTTCAACAACGGTCCCAACATCCCGAACATTTGATCATCACATTCGACCCCAAGGACAGACCGGATATTTGTCAATACACTCAATAAGAAGAACTGGGCTTCATCACTGACCGTACAGTCCTAAGCATCACCACCAGCAACGGATTCGCCATTAGAGTGGATACAAAACTTCTAATGACACTAGACTCTCCAAAACCAGAATATGCCAAAAGTCATGCACCGTCATTCCAAACCCAACTTTCTCTATGAGTTCAGGCTTGATTTAGCTACATCAAGGAACTCCCGAAGGAATTGGTTGATGAGCTCCTCACCAGACTCAATACGAAGACTGTGTGGTCGAAGCATAAATCGCACCAAAAATCACACCGGAAAGGAACACCACCACGGCCCTCCTCCTGAGATTCAACTGCCCTACCCCACCCAACTATTTAGATATATATTTTTCTGCCACCAAAACCAAGGTTAAACCCTTCGACAGACGTCCGATGCGGTGTTATAAATGCCTAAAACACGGGCACACAAGCGGAAATGGTAATTGTAAGCAAAGATGCTCACACTGCTCCCTACCCCCCCCCCCCCCAGGCATCTGTTAGGTTCACCGGCCGCACTCACGGCCCAACCGGGGGGGTGAACACCCTTATTTCCCTTCAGACTCTCTTCTTCTTCACCCTTCACTTTCTCTCCTTTTCTCCCCTATCCTGATTTGCTTGACTTTTTATTTACCTCATTTGCATCTTATGTTTAGTTCAAATGTCCTTAAACTTGTTTCAGACTCCACACACACACACACACACACACACACACACACACACACACACACACACACACACACACACTCGCACGCACACACAGATACACACTAAACATTCACATACCGGTTCTAACTATTCTCCATTCGGTTGGCAAATAACAACCAAGTTGCGCTCTTTCTTTCATGCAACGTTTATCTACGATTATTCCTTCTTCTTCTTTCCATTCTTGCTGTTCTCATGCGTGAAATTCCCTACACATAGTGTAGATCTCATGCATGGGATCCCCGTTTTCTGTCTCTTCTTCATCTTCCCCTCAGCAGGTGTTGGAGCGCGTAGCCCGCACCTTAAGGACTACTGCGGATCCTTGGGGCACTGAAGTAGGGTAGGTAGTGTGTTATTCCTCCTTACTGCCATCCGGGTAGTGCCGGGATCATATGGTCTCAGCACCTTAGGAGTTCCTGTACCTCCTGTAGCACCCGTACATACCATAGACGTTCGCCGCGTAAAGAACCTTGACTTTGCGCAGTAGTAAACCTTAACTTAAACATTGAAAAAGAAGAAAAACAAAGACTTACTTGATGCAGCACTGTTTGCTGGTTTGACATTTTGCGCCAGAAGGACGATGACTCCAGCGCGCTAGAAAGCCTCGTCACTCTAATCTCTTATCCCACTGCTTCCAAGACGACCATGACAGACGCGGAACGATACCCAGTCTTGCATATCCGAAGAATCCCACTGGTTTTACGGCAAAGTGAACTGCACCTCATGATGAAAAAGAAAGACTGGTTCTCCAATACGAGATCGACCACAGGGTTGGGAGACGAGAGGCTATGGGCTCGATGCTCTCCTCCCAGGCTGACCCTTCCATCCAAGAGAAAAGATCAGCATAATTCCCTACTCACTTTCTCATAACGCTCGTAGACAGCGGTGCAAGCAGTGTTGCTCCTGAACGAATCCATTCACTATGATGATGTCACTCTCACAAAACTAGGGAGTGAACCGGTTTTCATCTACAAACAAGGAAAGAAGTATCTGGCCCACGTCGCAAAACTCAAACAAAGCAACGCTGTACAAAAAATTACCCACATGGACAAACACGAAGTAACTGTCGAATTACATCCGCCCTTCAACGATACAAACAAATTAAATACACTTTCTGCTACACTCTCACAAAAGACCTAAGCGCTTGGCTAAGGATTACGGAGTTACCGGGGTTTCTCTAGCAACATGGATCCAATCACAAAATCCTAGTTCTACTACATACCTAATCACCTTCCCTCGATTTCTATGAATTTCCTCACCGGAATTTATAGTAATCCCGGGTGACCAAGGAAAAAAACTACCCAGTTACGACATGGCCTACAATGTGCCAAAAATACCGGGAGTACGGCCACGTTATCAACTACTGCAAGCTGCACGTACCTCAATGTTGGAAAGGTGCGCCGGCGGACATGAGTAAAAGGACTGCAAAGCTTTCTAACCTCCGTGCTGCCACTGTTCATGCCTCCATGAGGCAGGCGACCGCGGCTGCAAAACATATAAATAAACCAATAAAGCAATAACAATCGTGCAAAACGACCGCAGAGTCACTCGTAAACGAGCCATTCAAATCTGGCACAACGAAAATCCAATTCACCTTACATGCATCAAACCAGTTAAATCTGCGAGTAAACCTAACCCCTCGGACGATACCTACTATGTATCGTCAACACAACCTAACAACATGACCTCAATGCCCTTCCCTAGCAGTGTCACTTCCGCACCCAGCCCAGCAACTGCTCTCGTAACTGAGGTGAGTTGCCCTAACAATGAACTCACCTGCGCCCAAGAGGACACCGCGATGGACGCTGCCTCCTCAGTCGACCATGACATGTGGTCCACTAACCGCAAAACTAAGAGATGAAGACAACTCAGAGGACGATTACGAGGTGCCTGACGCCCACCTACCACAAAGCAAAAAGATCAGCAACATCCCACGAACAACAGCCCGTCAAGGACTGGCCTGGGATCTATCACCAACGTTTAAACCCGCCTTACTCCAAGCCCAACCAAGATAACCCTTGGTAACCGCGCAGCCTAGCCAGATTACTGCTCAACTCAGATGTCATTCTGGCGCTTTCATTAGGGCACGAACTGCCCTTTCGCCTCTGCCTCGCTTAGCCGCTCCGGATTATAATCCTAAGGGAAATGCGCCGAGCACAGTATTGAGTGATACCCACCCTACCTCATCATCGCCTCAGGTCGGAGAAACTCGCTTGCCGCTCACCAGCGCTAAGCGCATTGGCTCCGATCTGGATGATGATCCAAGCGAAAGTGATCCTTCGTTGACTCCTAGCCAAAAGAGAAACTCCAGCGATACTCGTCGAGCGCGACCGACAGGCCGTGAGTGACATCGTCTACAAAGATACAAATACAGATACAGACACTAGGCCGCATCCCCCAGAAAGGGGGGTGGCCGACGGCAAGGCGCACCTCACACCCTCATACGCTCACAATCACACAACTTAGCCCTTTTGTGCTAAAGGGTCCGGCCGATACCCCATCAACATACACTCTGGGGGGTCACCAGTTGAGTCCGAGGATCCGTCGTCTGCAGCAGGGCCCGACAGTTTTCACTGGTTTACCCCCGCCGCGTTATAATGGCCGGCCCTCCACCCACGACCATCCCGACAGCGAGAAGCCAAGGGCGGGAAAGCACATCAGAGCAGCGTCAAAATCAACCATTCACAACCATTCTCCGCTCACGCCTGTTCATTGCACGCTCTCTCGCCACCTCCACTTTCATGTCTCTCCTTCCCAACGCCTGCTTCACACCATCCATCCACCCAAACTTCGGTCTACCTCTAGGACTGCGACCACTCGCCTCCGAATTTATCACCCTTTTCACCAATCTCCCTTCATCCATCCTCTCCATGTGCCCGAACCATCTCAGAACACGCGAATCCACTCTGTCCTCCAACTTCTTTACCATCCCTGTTCTGTTTCGAACCACGTCGTTGGTGATCCGGTCTCTCAGCGTTACTCCAGCCATGCTTCTCAAACACTTCATCTCGAAAACATTCAACCTTCTTCTCTCCTCTGCTCTCACCCCCCAAGCCTTAGCTACGTAGAGCACAGTTGAGACAACACCCTCATACAGCCCTCTCTTTGCTTCCGTCCCCAACGTCCTACAGCTCATTACACTCTTTGGTGCACCCAACTCTTTACATCCTTCCTTCACTCGCGCCTTCACTTCAGTTTCCACTAGTTCAGTCATCTCCACATGGGAGCCCAGATACTTAAAACACTGAAGTTCCTCCATGAGCTCTCCATTTAGGGTGACAATAATTTTGC
This sequence comes from Gammarus roeselii, assembly GCA_016164225.1. NCBI lineage: Eukaryota > Metazoa > Arthropoda > Malacostraca > Amphipoda > Gammaridae > Gammarus > Gammarus roeselii. Next base: position 13,055 of record SDVV010007426.1, read on the forward strand.
TCGCATCGACATTCCTCGAGCATCTCATTACTTTACTCTTACCGACGTTCACTCAAAGCTTCCTCCTCTCACACACTCTACCAAACTCAGACTCTAGCCTACATAACTTCTCCTCCGAATCCGCAACCAGGGCCGTATCATCAGCAAAAAGCAACTGGCTCAACTGCCAACTCTGCCCATTCGCTTCCAACAGTTCCAAGCCACAACCCAGCACACTCGCGTTCACCTCCCTGACCACTCCATCCATATAGAGGTTGAACAGCCAGGGAGACATCACGCAGCCTTGTCTCAGTCCCACTTTCACTGTGAACCAATCACTCGCCTCGCTTCCCACTCTGACACATGCTTGGCTGCCAACATAGAAACTTTGCACTGCTTTTAACAATTGTCCGTCCACTCCTTACAAACGCAACACTTTCCACATCGCTTCCTTGTCAATTCTGTCGTATGCCTTCTCCAGATCCATGAAAGCTCAGAACACGTCCTTTCCCTTTGCTAGGTACTTTTCACAGACCTGTATCACTGCAAAAATCTGATCGGCGCACCATCTATCACTCCTAAAACCACACTGTTCCTCTCCAATTACGCAGTCCGTATAGTCTCTAATCCTTTCGATCAGCACTCTCCCGCACAACTTACCAACCACACATAACAGATTGATACCTCTCGAGTTGCAGCATTCATTTTTTTCTCCTTTGCCCTTATACAGCGAAACAATGCAGGCACTGCCCCACTCAATTGGTACCACGCCTGCCACAAAACACAAGTTCAGTAACCTCACCAACCATTCGACAATCGTTACTCCTCCCTTTTTCAAGCACTCGGTCGCAACTCCATCCAAACCAGGGGCTTTCATCACCTCCATCACCTCCTCCATCTGTTCTCTGGTAATGTCAGCCACAAGTCTTTCTCCCAAAACTGGCATCCGAGCACCACCACCCACCGCAACTATGTCAGCCTCTCTGTCATCGTAGACATTCAACAACTCGTCAAAATACTCGGGCCACCTCTTACGTACATCACCACTTTCCAACAACTGGTCGTTTTTATCGTTCACCACTTCCTTCTTTCCGGGTATCCCTTTCTCACCCCTTTCCAGAACATCTTTTTGCTCTCCTCAAAATTCTGTTCCGACACAACCGTCCGCCCCACCTGGCATCCGCGTCCATTTTGGTTCTCCTCACCACCCGCTTCACTTCGTTTCTCCTCTCTTTATAGCCTTCATAGGTCACCACCGACTTCACCTGCAACCACTCCTCAACTGCTCTTCTCCTCTACGCTACCGCCAGTTTGACCTCCTCGTACCACCACTCGCAGCCCCTGCTATGACTCTCATTGTTCTTATATACGATAAAAAAAATCAAATCCCTTTGCAAGTACACCATGGCAATAATAGCAAGGTAGAAACTAGGGTATACCGCGTGTCTAGTAGTAAAATGAAGCCTTGCAAAAAAAAAATCACAGAAAAAGCACATTCTTCTCGCGAATGGCAAACCGCCTCAATGGAATGCGTCAGTTTTAGCCTACAGTACAAGCTCATGTTCACAAGAACTGTTTTGCGATGACTCATATTGAGGCTCTGGTGGAAATGAGGCCCAAATCAAGTCTCTTTTGGCTAGAGTTTCATTAATTAACTGTTGTAGATCATTTACTCAATTGAGTCTGAAACAATCTATCCTGTTTCATTGTAACCTGCCATGTCGCCGCTCCAGTCAGAACTGCGACGGATAAAATTTACAGTGTTCACTTTTATCTTCCGTCAGGCCACACGGAGTTGCCCACGTGTCCCGTGTGCTTGGAACGGATGGACGAAAGCGTGGATGGTGTTCTGACGATCCTCTGCAACCATTCCTTCCATGGAGAGTGCCTCGCAAAGTGGGGTGACAACAGGTAGACGCCATTTGCTCCGGCACTTCTCGAGGTTCCTCGCCGAGGACATCGATTCGGGTTATTAAATGTCAGTCAATGAAATCTTTTAAGTGCAGACTGTTACATGCTATAATCATTATCCAAATGTTTCTACTTGGCATTTCATTTGTTCATGCAACTTTTTTGACGCGTGTCAATAAACTGTTTCTTTGCAATTCAGTAACGATTGTCCTCTTTAACTTATGCAAAGTCATCTCACCCATGCGTCCCCTACTCCTGCAGCTGCCCAGTGTGCCGGTACTGCCAAACCGTGGAAGCTGCGGAGGACCAGGAGTGTACGCAGTGCGGCGCACGGGACTCGCTCTGGATATGCCTCATCTGCGGGCATGTCGGCTGCGGCAGATACGTAGGAGGACACGCACACAGGTGGCCTGGTACTGAGACTGGCGAGACACGTAGCATCGGCCGAAATAAAATATAGTACAGTTTACTGACGAAGGGGTTTACATTTGGTGTAGACTAGGAGGGGTGCACAATTGATGTGGTGCACAAATGGCACACAAAGAAGGGGTGCAGCATTGACGAGAGACAGAAATGGTGCACAATTGATGCGGAACAGGAGGGTGCAGCTCTGACAGACGACAGCACTGGAGCCCAATTGATGCGGAACAGAAGGGTGCAGCACTGACACAGGACAGAAGTGGAGCCCAATTAATGCGAAACAGAAGGGTGTAGTACTGACAGGACAGAACTGGAGCACAATTGATGCGGAACAGAAGGGTACAGCACTGACACAGGACAGAACTGGTGCACAATTAATGCGAAACAGGAGGGTGCAGCACTGACACAAGACAGAACTGGAGCACAATTGATGCGGAACAGAAGGGTGCAGCACTGACACAGAACAGAACTGGAGCACAATTAATGCGGGACAGAAGGAGTTCACAATTTGACTTGGGACCGAAGGGTTGCTCGATTGACGCGAGACGGATGGTTTGCGCAATTGACGCTGGGCAGGAAGACCGCATCCCGCATAATTGACGCTGGGCTGGAGGGCTGCACAATTGGCGCCGGACAAGTGTGCGGAAGAAAGAAAATCGATTTGGAATCTGTGCTTGATAAATAGGACGTAAAATCGATGCCTATCAAATAGAGCGTAAATATGTGCTTGATGAATATCTTCCTCCTAGGCATCTGTTAGGTTCACGGGCCGCATGGTGACTAGTCACGGCCCAACCGAGATGGTGAAAACATCCCCCTAAATCCCTTCAGACTTCCCTCTTCTTCACCCTTCACTATCGTTCCTTTTCTCCCCCATCCTGAGTTTACATAGGTTTCATTTAATTGATTTGCATCTTACATTTAGTTAAAATGTTCTTTACCTTATCTTAAACTTCCTTTTGACAACTCCCAGTAATCGTTGCACACACACACACGCACACATTCACACTGATACTCATTTGCTTCTTTCAGGTGGCAAATAACAGCCAAGTTGCGCTCTTTCTTTCATGCAACTGTTCTAGCAATTCTTGTTCCTTTCATGCATTGGATTCTCTAACACTGAGTGTAGGTCTGGTGCATGGGGTCCTCGTTTCCTGTCCTTTCTTCATCTTTGCCCTCAGCAGGTGTTGGGGCGCATTGCTCTCGGCCTATTAAGGAAGGCTGCAAATCCATGAGTGCTCTGAAGCAAGGTATTTTGGGAGGTAATCCGCCTTGCTGCCACCTGAGGAGTGCTGGGACCAGATGGCCTCAGCACCTTACGAGTTCCTAACGCAGTAGTAAACCTAACTCTGGGTCTAATGAAATATTGTCTATTACTTGATGCTGCACTAGTTGCTGTTTTGACGTCCGTCATAAGAAGGACGCCGACTACAGCGCCCTAGAAAGCCTCGTCACTCCAATCTTGTAGGGCACAATTGAGGCTGCGCATTAGCAACTTCCTGTGGAAGCGGCGTGTTATTTAGTAATTAATCTCAAACGATACCGTGGCATTGCAAAGGGAAAATTCTGAGGAGACAGAATCCTTGAGGAGATTTTTTTTGGTTCAAAAATGGCTCGAAGAATTTTTTAGTTCGTGGTGTGCTCAAGCAATGCCTGTTGATATATTTAAATACTTCAATAGAGTTGGATGATTATTTATTTTATATGTCATGAACACTTTATTTTAATATTTCTTATTTCGTGAACTCTATTATTTATCTGTGCCCTTTTTCATGTGATCAATTTTGGATTAGTTGTATAATTATGTATCGTTGGACGCCCACAGGGGCCTTAGGTGAACTATGCGCTGTGTTAGTTAGTCTAGTCCAACCTACGGTGGGAGAATTTGCGGTCTCCCGGGCGCCTAATAAATGTCTGAGCACAGCTAGGCGTTTTGATCGCTAAATGGTGAAATAATGTTGATCTTAGAGAGTGGAAGTCATGAACGGCACTGTGCGTGGAGGGGCTGAGGCGAGTCGAGGCAGTTTGAGGCGAGTCGATTGACAAGGCGACAAGTCGAGACGAACCGAGGCTGGTTGAGACTAGGTGACCCGGGGGAGCTTTGCGCAGAGGCAGTATCGTAACCAATGAGTGACCAGTGAGTAAGAAAACACCATCGCATACTGTTCTTCGCGTCTAAGCTCCAAAGTTTACAAGTTTCCAGGGTATAGAAACTTTTTTTTTGCTGTATCAAAATAAGAGCCGGTCACCGCTCTAAGCCGAATATCGCTCCGAGACCGAACATCGTCTCGTAAAGGATAAAGTTGTCAACTAAATTAAAGAGATCGACTACCATCTCTTTAGAGCGAGAGCAATAAGGCACCTCAGAGGGATACCCCCTGGGGGTATCCCAGGCTTACCCGCCTTCCCGTGGTGTCCTCGTTATCCACC